>LR564748.1:1513-39918 GCA_900536345.3 Caenorhabditis sp. 39 LS-2015 | reverse complement strand
CAGGGATCATTGGGAGTGTCTCGAGTGTACACTCAATGCTCGGAGAACATCTGCAACTCGTCCGTCTCCTCGTTCCACTTCTTCATCGTCTCCGCCGTCATCGCCTTCTACAAACTGCTTGGCTAAACCTTGAATCTCACAAAACATAGAGCTATTGCCATTAGAATGTTCCAATTCTCCCCTTCCCCGCATCCAATGCACATCCTGTTAGTTTCCCTCTGCCTCTAGCCTTCCCCCCCCCTCCTTTCCCCTTTCCCCGTCTACATTTCACTTTCTTCTTTCCGTCCCCCTTGATCCGTTTACCCTTTGTTTTCCACCGTCCCACTGCTCATTAGTTCTTCTTCCCGTTTCGTTCTCCTTTTTAGCATCTTTTGGGTTTGCTTTCTGATAATTGATCGCATTTCACCATACTGCCGAAAAATAAAAAATCAACGTTCTTCCACCAACTATTCGAGCGAGTTGCCTCCATTGAAAGTATCCAGCAGGAAAAATAAAGAGACAACATGCAAGCATCAGAGATTCGGTCCCTAGTCTTCTCACCAAATCCCATTCACCGACTCTATTTCTACCGTAGTCTATGGATGCCTACGTCAGAACTCGATCATGGGCGGAGCACACGAAACGCAAGAGTTTACAGCTCAATATGGACCACTTTTAATTAATTTTTGTTAAAAAGACAGCTGAAATGAAAAGATCACCTGCTCCGGTAAAAAAGCAGCTCCGGCAACTCGGCAGCAAGGCATCACTCCCTTACTCTCCTTCGACATCGCAATGGAGTCTCCTGGAAATGGGTACATTTTTCTTGCTTTATTTGAGTAAAAATTCGATTTTGTTGTATTCAGGACTAAGAAAAACGTTGCGGAACAATGGAAAGCCCTGCAAGGATTGATAGACCTGGCGAAGCAGGCGAAAGCAAACGATACGGAAGGGTGAGTTGGGGAGAGAAGTTGACGAGATATTTATGCATTGGAATTAGGTCTCGAAACCGATTTATGGAAATGTACTGTAGATTTTGTTGTTGTTATTGAAAATGAACTGATAGGAGTGAAGCAACTGTAAAGAGAAACTGGAAGAGAGCAGTTCCAAATCTCGTGTTCAAAGCTTAACGAGCTAATTTAACGAAACTTAAAAGTGATCAGTTATCTCACTTTGAATGAGATTCTAACTTCCCCCACTCTCAGTTCTCATTTCCGCGGATGATCCAATATTGCAGAATGGCAAACACAATGTCCAATTTATTCGCTGATCTCGAACCACAAAACTCAACAATCGGAGGTCACAAGGCGGCATTCTTCGAATCCATGGTAACCGTTTCAGCTGTCCTCCAACGCATGATTCCAGTTGATTCTCATTTTGGATATGTCACCGTAACCCACAGAATACAGGTGAATATTTCAGGGGGAAGGTAACTGGACAAGTTTTGGATTGTCGGGAAACTGGAACGAAACGGAGCTAAATTCCAACTGGACTGATGTTGCATACAACGGAACAAACAAACTGGCCAGTCTTCTATCGGGATTTTTGAATCGGACCTCGCATCGGGGAGGAAGTGATGACTTGAGTTCTGGCTTCAGTGGCGGAGAGATCGGCAACTTCACATGGGGAGGTCATGGAAAAGAAACCGAAGAAGACATCCTGGAAAATCATAGTCCTATCATGAGAACTTTGTCCAACATTATCATGGTCACTTTTGTCTACTACATTCCCCGGATCATCTACTTCCGTATGTCTCGAATCACCTCCGACGTCAAAGAGCCCTACTATTTCCTCATTCTCTTCCTTTCCGTCATCCCAGTCATTGGAGTTGCGTTCCACGGACTTTCTGCGCATTTGTAATGACTTATTATTGTCAATCCTGTCATTTATTCTTCTTATTTTCAGTTCGGTGACAAGCAATGCGTTGGTAGCGATTGTCACTTCTCCAGAAACATTTTCGCTCAACAACCCACCCGATTATGAGACTCCGTCCCTCTACAAGGCACTCACTGCCTCAATCAACCGACTCGTTTCCCCGATCATCACGCTCGTTCTTCTCCAACAAATCGCCTCGAATTCCGGAGTGAATACACTGAACAAAGGGTTATTTCTAAATTGAAACTCTTTGAAATAACACGAAACGGTTCAGCATCGTCCAAGTTCTCCTGAGTGTCACTGTGACTGTCATCGTGTTCGGATACACTTTCTTTGTCGAAAATGAAGTTTTGGCTGTAATGCAAGCAAAGTTGGAGGAAGCCAAAGAACTAGAAATTCCGATGATCCTACTGCCATCCTACCCGGATCATCACGATGTGAGAACTAGCAAGTGAGCCAGGCGATACTTTTGTTTACAGCTGGACTTGTTCGACGTGATCCCTCCCATCATCGGCGTTGTTCTCTTCTTTGTCGCTCGCAGCAAACTCTCTCGCTCGGACACGTACGCGGAACGATCTGGACCCAATCAACCAACAATTATTGACCGTATCTCGAAGCCAATTGTGTTCCAGGCGGTCAGAAAATATACTTGTTAATGTTCTCATCAGCATCTTCCTTTCCAGGTGATGACCGCTATCGCGTTGATCGCATGGTTCCTTAGTGACGAAAAAGAAGCGACTAGTAGCATGAAGACGTTCTTCGTCGCTGGCCAGACTCCGGTCGTCCACTGGGTTCTGATCCGTTCACTGATGCGAGCCCGAAAGTCGAACCGCCTGTGTTTCTTGTTATGCTGCTGTGGAGTAGAGAAGGTTGGAGCGGTGGAAACACAGGAAGCAGCAAACAACGAAGAGGAAAAGGTGGCTGACGAGGAGAAGAATGGAGAGAATCAGAAGAATGAGGAGGAGGACGAGGAGGACACGCAGGAGACGGTGGATCACAATAAGATCATTTTGAAAAGAGAGAGTCAGGTGAATGCTGAAAAGGAGGGAACGAATGTGGAGAAGAGTTGAACGGAAGGGGACATAATTCATGATAATCACACGAAACATACTATTTGGCTGATGAGAATGTAAATCTTGATAAATGTTATTTTTAAAGTTTATTGTTGGTGTTTTTATTGACGAGATGTGCAGATTCGGTGGCCTTGTCGAGAAAAGATTGTGAAGCGGGACAGCGGAATTGGAATTGGAGGAAAAATTGAATCGCAGATGATAATCGTTCGATACATTTTATTCGGATCATGGAAACAGACATAATAAATATTATTTTTTACAATACATTAGATCTATACACAGTTTTGGAGAGATAATCAAATACCGTAAGCACAACGAGAGAAGGCGATAAACTGAAAAATGCGAAGATGTGATTAAACGGCAAGATAAAACATGTTAAAATAGAGCAGCACCATAGCGAAGATCATATGACACCGTGGAACGTTTAGCACGGACGACGAGCGTGGTTGGCGTAATTTGGGTGCACAGGCGGTGCAAACTCGCGGACCCGCTCCACTTCATCATCATTGTTTTCATTGAGCTGATTCCCGAGGATAATGAAAATTTGATTGTTCAATAATTGGAATCGGCGGATTCGTTCCACCATTTTTCCAAGTCTCTATAAATTGAAATTTTTGGAATTCGCTTCGCGAACAGAGACTTACGACTCCATTGATGACTTCATCCTTTGCATCGGATTTGTTGATGCGATGCAGATGATAGCAGAAGTCGAGGACTTCAAACCGTCGATGCTGTCCAAGGAGAGTGATCAAAGTGAGACCACCCCACTGCAGGGAATCTCCAAAAAGCTCTCTGAAAAAAACACGTGAATCATTGTTTGAACCGACACGTTTCGAGTTTCGTGGCTACACATTACTCCTCAAATCGTCTCATTCCAATTATTCTCTTCAATTGATGGCATTTGATGAGTCAAAGAAGTGGATATATGTCCAACCACTGTTCGCTCTACTTGTAAGTTGTAATAATGCACCGAAGTGAGAATTTTTCCCCATGTTCAGGCCAATCATATTGCATTCCTTCTGCAGCTCTTAGTTTTTACACAAGGAAATGTCTCGATTGGCAAGGCGCCTGTTTGGGTGAGTGAGAGCACTTTCAGTTGCGAAGTAAGACAAAAAATCAGGGCTATGTTTCACTTGCGGCCAACTTATTGGGAATGATGCTCGTCGCCATTCTACTTTTTCTTGCCAGCAGAACACCAGCAGCCTCCCCGAAATTGGTAGGAGCGCAGAGATTGACAGGATAAAATAAGTATTTCAGGGTGCGGCTCTTGGTTCTATAGCGCTCGTTAGTTGTATTGTTTCGGGATGTTTTCTTCTGCCAATTAAATGTGTTGGTAGCGCCCCAGCCGATGATCAAGTTCCCACAAAAACAAAAAGAGACGCTAATACTCCCGCCAAAGACCTGAATTTCGCCGGATCTATCTCACCCAGTGCCTTTATGCTTCTTGTCAGCTCCGGCATTAACTTTCTTGTGCTCGCAGTTGTCACATTTTTGATATTCATGAAAGTTCGATCAGGCGGTTTCTCACAGCCGCCGAGAAGTTCAAGGGACGCACCACTGGCCGGAAATCAGAAAGAAAACAGGGATCGTCCGAAATCGGCAGTGAGTTTGTGATATATTGCGTCCCGCTATTTGTTCGCACTTCAGCCACCTGCTGCCCTGCCGAAAGACGATCGCGGACCAAGGGAAGAATCACGGCGAAACGATCAAGATCGGCCACGCAAGTCAGACAGAGATGATCGAGACCGCAGCAGAAGTCGTAGTCGTCGGGATCGTGAAAGAGAGCAGGACAAGGACCGAGAACGAGAGAGAGAGCGAGAACGGGAAAAGGATCGAGATAGAGAACGAGATCGAGACAAAAGTTCGAGCCGTAAAAGGGAGAGAAGTAATAGTAGCAGAAAGAGTAATCCGAAAGGAGGTGGTGGACGAGATAATCGAGACCGAGACAGAGATCGTTCTGACAAGGATCGCGATCGTCGAAAGGATGACGACCGTGGTAAGGATCGTGATAGGGACCGGGAAAGAAGTCGGAAGGAGCGCGAAGATGAGAGCAGAAAACGACGAGATGATCAAATTCAGAAGGAGCGGGATGATCGGATCAGAAAGGAACGGGAGGAAAGGAGTCGGAAAGAACGGGAGGAAAGAAGTCGCAAAGAAAGGGAAGACAGAAGTCGTAAAGAAAGGGAAGACAGAGCGCGAGAGAGGAGCAAGAAGGAACGGGAAGATCGGGAACGAGAAAGAAGCAGAATTGACCGGGAAGAAAGAGAAAGGAAAGATCGTGAGGATAGAGAACGAGAGAGGAGCCGACATGAAAAAGAGGAGAAAAATCGGAGAGACCGGGAGGATCGAGATAGAAGTCGTAATCGGGATCGAGACCGTGACCGAGACAGAGACCGTGACCGAGACCGTGACCGCGACCGCGACCGAGACCATAGATCGCGGAGCAGAAGAGACGACGATCGTCCGCGAAGCAAGCCATCAAGAACTAATAACAGAAACGATAGGGACAAAAGCAGAAGCGATCGCAGAAGATCCGAAAGCCGCAATGACAGAAGATAAACGAACTTTCCCAATGTCTTTTTTGAATAAAGAAACGAGCAGAACTTACTCGGCATATACTTCATTGTCCTCGCGGGTAGGCTGGCACAGGAAGAATTGCAGGGCAGAGTAGACACGGTACCACTCGACGCATTCATCTATCCAGAACACGTTATTGATGGGGTAGCCTCCGGTCCAGATCTGAAAATCAAAAGTTTAATGTGCCAAATAAGCGTGACTAACATCATCTCCAGCTAGCATTGCCTTTATCCGTTGCAGGAAGTTTTCGAAAGCGTTGAGACCACAGCAGAGTCGTTCCTTCGTCATCAATTCCGCTTCTCTAGCAACTACAGCCTGCTCTTCATTGCTGATTTTCTCGATGATCTGAGTTAAATGGATTCGTGAATACTTCTCCTCTAGCTTTGCCAACTGCTTCATCTGTTCTTGAGCATCTGAAAAGTTCGTTAGAAACAGTTTCAAAAATTCGCCCAACTCACTTCTAGATGGGGGTTGTGGGACGGTTCCAGTGTAAGCAGCTGCGAGAAACAGATCATGTGCTTCTTCTTGTCCAAGAGCTACTTCAAGCTGTTGACAAAACACGATCATGTTGCCAAGTTCGCGCAAATCTTGACAGAACTCGGATTTTAGTTCGGGGTACTTTCCGACGGCATCCAAGTGGTGGCTGTAGTACTGGAACAACCCACCGCTTCCGTAGTCGGCCCTCGGAAGTTTTATTACTTTGGGCATCATATTGAACATGTTTCTGACATGTCGCTTGATCTTGTCGTTCAGAAGACGGTTTGTCATTTTGAGAAGTTCGTCCAAAATGACAGCAATTCCTTGGTAATGTAGAAGTCGTGTTATTGCCTTGAGATGTTGAGTTCCGATGCATTGGCTGTACGCATTGCAGATATTCATGAATGCGGCCATTAGAGACTTTGAGCCCCAGTAGTAGACTTGGCCAACTTGCGGTGGTTTCTCTCTAGCCGGTGTCTTCCGGAACACATTCTTCGCCCTGATGAAACGATGCGTTGAGCTATTGTAGACAAAGTTCGGGACAAAGTCATAGTTGAGCTCCCAGAAGACGTGAAGAGTGATTCTGCCGTGAGGCGAATTGACGGCATGATTCGCTTCTTGGAAAAGATCATCGAAGGAAGCAACTGAATGAAGCACTTCCGATATGAGAGAATGACACAGTCGATTCCCTTCAATTAGCATTTCCAGTTCCTGAAAAAAAAATTAGAGTGTGAATTACTTTGAAGACAAGATAAGACTGACCACAACGGAAGAAAGCGGTTCACTTTCAAACTTCCAAATCGCGGCATCAAGCGCTTTGAGCAGTGCCATATTGATTCTTTGAGTGACAACACGGTTCAGGTCAACGGAACGACCGAGCAGTTGAACGTGTCTCTGCTGGAGAAGACTTTCGAATCTCGTAGCAGATGGAGATCTGATCATTGTACCGGCTCGCAGAATTTCAGACTTGAAACGCTTGTCGAGCAGCATGCACGAGGCCAACTGCTTGTAGTGGGTGAAAACCATTTCGGACAGTTTGTATACAAACTGATCAAAGCACAAATTGACTTCAGCTTCCACTTCGTCATAGAGGAACTGTTTGTTGAAGTTGAACAGTGAGTACTGAGCCGCGTCGTTGTACAAGTCTAGTTGATAGAGAGCCGATTCAATGAGTGATGGCTCGTTCGAGGTCAGTATGTAATCGGTCAAAATCCAGGGCATAGACATCTCAATCGGGAACTGAATCCGCTGTCCCATTGTCATCTCGAGGTAGAACTCTCGGAACCACAACTGACTCAGTTCACCGGCTTCGGTCATAGAATCAGACAGTCGGAACAGCGAAGGCCAGTGTGCAGACTTGCGGAGGAAGATGGATATCTTCTCGATAGTCTTCGAATCAAGTTCCTTTCGCAGTATCTTCTTTCCACCGCATAGTTTGTCTGATATGAGAGACTCAAGTTGGGTTCGGGCCATATACAGCTGAGTGCTTCCTGGAGCAGCGGTTCTACGAGGGATCCGAACATCGGAAGAAGAAGAGTTGGCAGAGTCCGCTTTCGACTTTTTCAGTTTGGTTTTCGGATCCGCTGGCCGATTCAACTCATATCCGACGTCACAGATCGAATCCTTAACTGATTGCAGAATACTCGCAAGGAGATCCTTCTTGTTCTTTACTGCCTTCTGCAGCGGTTCGTTGACGGTATGCTGGATGAAAGCTTGCAATTCCACGTAGACACACTTTCTCGTCGCACTGGACATGTCTGATTCCATTTTCCCTAATAATGACTGGAGACCCTTGATCATAGCAATGACTTGAATGAGGGCAGACTTTTCCGCTGGAGAATAGTTGTATCTGGTAGCTCTTTCATACTCTTCGGCCGTATCCGGACACTCTCGATTGTCTTTCGGATTCGTCGGATGCAGCAACTTCCAGCTGATAGTTTCCACGACAGCACAAGACCACTGACAGAGAAGTTGAATGCCAGATAGTGCCAAGGAAGTCAGTTCTCGATTCTCCATATCGGTCAACGGTCGGTTCTCGAGTTCGGATTTGTCCACAGCTCTAATCGAGACTTCGTTGTTAATTTTGGCGAACTGAGTCACATAACTTTCATGATCAGAGCGTATCGTTCTCAGCTTTTCGACGATGTTCACATGGCACTTGTCGGCTGAAAGAAAATCAAGTTTAGATTCATAACAATCACTGAACAAAGGGACATACATTCTTTGTCGCTCAGCGGCCATTTGTTAGCTTCATAATGCGAGCTGCGTCTTACAAAAGCGAATGGCTGGATCTGCATGTCTCCGTACAACGGAACTACTTCAAGAGTTTTGAAGATCTTGTCAAGTCTCTGAATACTCAGCCTCTTTTTCTGATCAAGTTTTGTCACATTGGCAGCATCACCATCCATTAGAAAAAGCGAGAATGCAATGACTTTGACAAACATATGCTTTTCATTTGGAGACAGATACAGTTGCTGTTCGTACATGTGGGCACAAATGTTGACGACGTCAGAGAGAAGTTCCTCGTAACCGTCAATCTGAAAACTAAATGTTCATTTCTGAGCAAAATCAAAACCATACCGTCTTCATTTGCAATCTCAAGTCATCCTTGATCTTGTTTTGAGTGGCCAGGAACATACTCAGGTTCTGCATGTCGTGGATTGCTTGAGTGTCAGACATTGTTTGCAAGAATTGTGAAGCTCTGAAAAATGATGTGTTTGTACTTCAACAAAAAAGGTATGCGTACCTTCTGAATGTGGAAAAGTCATTCTTGATCGACGCCTTCATGTTCTTCAGCTCATCGAGTACAGCGAACATGTTGATGAACCGTCCTAGAGTCAAGAGATAAGCTTCGGAAACAAAGTCTCGCCGTTTCTCCTGATGACACAGACGGCGAACTTCTTCGCAGAACCTTTGTATCGCGGAAAGCTAAAATCGTTGACATTTTTCAATCTTCTATTCATCTCGATCAGAGCTCACCGTAAATCTCATGAAACTGCTGAGTTTGTTGACTTCGGGTTTCAAAACCTCAACAACCATTTCATTGATTTCCGTTCTGTTCGGCTGGTCATTCGACTTCGCCATCGGAACTGCTCGAGAACAACATCTCCAAGTGTACAAGTTGGCGGCATGTTGCAGTCCTTCGGATAGCATATCATTCTGGAGCATCTTCATTCTTTCCAACACAAGATTATGAAAATAACTTACAAACTGCGCATGTCTCGTCGCTTCCTCGCTGTATTTCGCGATTCCCGTCACAAATGCACTACGATCTTCGAAATTTGTGTCGAAGTTGGCTCTGAAGAACAATTGAAATTCAGTTTCTTGCTTTTTGAATAGTCCACTAACCGATACAAAAGCGGCAAAGCTCTCGCTTCAATATCGGGCAAGTCATCGGGGAGAACAAGATTGTCGAGTAGCTGAAGAACATCTGTCGTTTGAATGTTTGTCCGTTTCAACTCACCGTCACATTGATTATAGCGTCTTCGACCGAAACTCGGTTACTGCTCATCGTGTCCGTTGGTTCAATAAACCATATGATGCGTGGTCTGAAACAGAAAAGTGAGCAAAAGAGCAAATTTGCAAAAAAACGGTTCAAGTGACTCATCGCGACGAGGGCTCGTAAATGCATGGTACGCAAACACCGCGGCACAATTATGCAGACTCACTGTAGGGAACATGTTTTGCAAACAATTTGAAATTCACAGCCCCAAAATTCAAAAATTTGTCGGGAATGTTGCCGGTTTTATTGATAGGGATGGACAAATTGGGTTAAAATTAAATTTCGGGAATCGCCTTATCTGCATTACTAATGGGAACGATCTACGGATCCGAAACGCGTTCGAATAAACCGTATTTTTTGGCAACTATATCAAGCAGTTCTGTGCATTGTGTGAGAATGGGATTCTAAAACTTTTCCGATGAAATAAGGGAAATCCTACCTTGCACAACCACGGCGTTATCGTCATCAGCGTTGCAGCGCCAAAACATGTTTTGATGATCTTTGCGTTACCAAAAACAGTATACTCTTGTGTTTATCATCTTGCGAATTCTCTTCTTATCAGCCGTCGCCTTCTACTAACAAGTCATCATTTCACTCCGCAAAACTACATTTCAGTTCTCTTCTCGCCATGAATGCATTGTACGAAGACCGCAAAGTGATCCTCGGAATCGTCGGAACTTCCGTTGTTTCGTGGAATGTAGGTTTTGTTTTGAAATTTGGCTTATGGCAATAGTTTCAGCTATTCTTGAAACTCAAAGACGTCGTCAAAGCCTTGACGAAGCCAAAATCCGAATGGGTACCTGTCGGCCGCATAAAAAGTCTCCATTTGTATCCGATCAAATCCTGCAAAGGGAAGGAAGTGTTCCAGTTCCGATGCACTCCACTCGGACCAGTAAACGGCGAATATTTGGATCGTCACTTCCTTGTCATCGACGGAGAAACCGGAAAGTGAGTTAGAACAATTGTTATTGCAATTATGAGAAAATCTGATGACAGGTTCCACACTGCCCGCACCAAACCCCAAATGGTTCTCATCGAAACTGTCATCGAGAACGGAATAGTCACCGTCTCATATCCGAATAAAAAGAGTGCCCAGTTCAACATCGAAGAGGTAAAGGCCAAAAAGGATCTGAAAAATGGATTGTAAGTTTTTTTTAATGATATTGATGTGACAGTCAAGATTCACAGCCTGCATTGTCAATTGCGCACTGACGGTTTCGATTGTGGGAATGAGGCTGCCGAATTCTTCTCGGATGTTCTGGAAGAGCCGGGAACTCGTTTGATCATGTACGATTCTGGACTTTTCACCGAGCGAACTTGCAAGACAGAAGACGGCTGGTGGAACAATCCAGTACCGAAGAGAATCGACGATGTGACCAGAAACTTCGAATTCATTGAAAACTAATTTATTTTCAGACAGCCTACGCAGATCTTGCTCCGTACATGATCACAACTCAAGCTTCTCTGGACGATCTGAACTCGAAACTTGACCGCGACGTGTCTTCCATCAATTTCCGTCCTTGTATCGTCGTGGATGACTGTGGAGCATGGGATGAAGACAAATGGCTCGATTTGCGCATCGGAGAAGTCGAATTGCAGTGTTTCAAACCATGTACCCGATGCATTCTGACGACAGTCAACCCGGAGACTGGAACTAAAGACAAAGAGATGCAGCCGCTGAAGAAACTCCGCGAATTCCGTCTCGGTCCCGGAAAGTTGCGAGACGAGTTCGGAGAGAGTCCGATCTTCGGAGTCAACGCGGGGCTCGTTCAACCGGGATATATCCATGTTGGACAGACTATTTGGGCCAAGTACAAGCCGTCCGCTTTCTAATCTCCTCGAGATAAATAACAGAATCGCCAGTGAAAAATATTGCATGCTTTTAAAAAAATTCCAACTTTGTCATATGAGTCTTCATATTTATATACAGCAAGAAAACATTCATCTAAACGAATAAATCTCTAATCGAATGTGTATTATTGATTGATAAAAATAGAATTTAGGAAAAAAACAGAAACTAATAAATCTATGAAAAGTTCAAAAACTCGAGGCAAGAACCCGTTATATTAACGAAATACTCTACGGAACCGGTGTACAGAAGGGATGGACGGGGGAGAGAGAGAGAGAATGGAAGACAACCTGAAGGGCAATGAGATATGTGCAACAGCCTATCACGGAGTGAAGAGGAACCGTCACGAAGTGGAAGGGAATCGGGAATGGAAACAGGGAGAACGGGCGACATCTGAAGATGATTCAGAAGAAGAAGAAGTTGACGACTGCGAGCAATCCCAAGAGGAACATGGTGGATGCTGAGAAAGCAGATGACGAGTATTCCAATGATCTCACCGCAAGATCTGAAAATCAGAAAAAAAATAAAGATCTGCTCTTCAACGGTAAATCACTCACCATTATCCTCGTGAATCTCAAAATCTGGTTCCCGTTCGTACTTGATTCTCGCATCAGCATCCTTGTAGGCGTTGTTCATCAGGTCAGCAACGTACTGTACATTCACCGGATGCCATCCGTCCCTTTCCCCACTTTTCCTCTCCTCTTGATGTCTCTCGTTCTCGAAAGTTCCCGTTTTTCCTTCTTTCGCCATTTGAATTACCTGAAATTAAAATTAAAATAGCATTTACACTTGTTAATGCTCGAATACCTTGAGGAATTGCTGATCCTGAACCCCGGCAGATGCAGCAGCTTTCTCAAACTGAGCTGGTCTCCGGAACTTCGGACTCGTCGCCATTTCGAGATCCCTCGGCAGCATATGGGCGCTGTCGCCTTCCGAGTCTTCATCCTCCTGTCCGTCCATCATCTCGGCACTGCTCTTCGTCACGAAATCCTCTTGTCGGCGAGTTGGAAGCATCGGTCTGACGGGATGAGCTGGTGGCTGACTTGGATTCACTTTCATGGTGAGACGCATGTTCTTCGTTTCACAAAGTCCGCGCAGCCGTTGACCGAGTCCGTCGACTTTTCCGGTCGATGTGGCTGAAGGGAAACATTATCAATTGGTAAGATGATTGAAAATACTCACTCATATAAAATATGTTCTGTCCGACTTGGAACTCCTTGCCGTTCGGAATCGGATTAATAGGTCTGATTAGTTGTGCAACATTCTTAGGCAGCACCTTTCCGGTCTGCGTCCTGTCCCGACCGTTCAGCTGTTGCGTCCGCAGCATCTTTTCCGCGTTTCCCTCTGGCCCACATCTCAAAATCTCTCTGGAGTCTGTTTCCAGAGAGCATTCGCCTTGTGCGAATTCGGAAACTTCGTAGACCATCAGGAACTCTCCATCCTGCAGTTGTTCGTTATCCGGACACACGAAGCGAACGACGTCTCCCATTCGAACTTCTATTGTTGGTTGACGGTGTCGGAACCTGAAATAACACAATTTATTCTTCGACATGTTCAGGTTGTCTCCATTTCCGTTCCCCATTAATGACAAACACACAAAGAGGCTCTGTTTTCGCTTCCGGATCATTGAATCCGATCCCCTCCTGTAAATCAAATAATTCCCTTTCTCTCTGTCTCGCCCCGCGCGTGAGGCTTACGCAACCGCTCTAATTGGCGGTGTCATTCGACTGTGAGCTCCTCATAAAACACAAAGACGTGCGCCAAGAGACGGCCATTTGGTCAAGAAGCCTCCTGTGCTCTTTTTGGCGGCAAATAGGGCGGCTCTGACTCTATTACCATTCGACATGTGTCGACGTACTTGAGAGACGAAGCACCAACGGAAGAACGGAACGCGACTCTTTATTGCTCGGCGAACCGATTGATAAAGTGCAAATGTGAGGGAAACTGAGATTGTGCCAATTATCAATGTTTACCCCCGTCTAAATTCGGCTAATAATCATGGCCATGTGCACGCACGCTAATACCATTCCCATAGAAGGGAAGGGAGATGCCACCTGCCACCTTCTGCCAAAAGACAAATAAATTGACAGCCATTTGACAACAACCACTCTGCAGTGTTCTCGCTAATAATAATTTCTAGGAATTAATGACACTTTTATTCGGGAAATGTGTGAATGAAGCTGTTCGTTGGAATCTGGAGTATCACATTTCGTCCCCCGGCACCGCGGGTCACTTCACACATCAATTTGCCACCCTATTCCACACTTTTTACAATCCTGTGGCCGATGGGATGTTCTTCCCCTCATAAATTCTGGACATTTACGACCAAGTTGTTACCACGAGAAGGTCCGTCCACATTTTATGGGGAGCATCGGAGTAAATGAGCCAAAAAGTGGCCCGTCCCCACGCGTGCCTAATGGCGGATGACCGCTTCTTCACGCAGCCTTGTCCATTTTGCAAATGAGCGGACAGGTGGTGGGTAAAAGAATGCTGCGGATGCAGGAAGAAAGTCGCCGAGTCATCTGTGTTGTGGTACAGTGCGAACAGTGTGTCTGAGGGTAATTGCTAATAATGGGTTCGGCATTTCTTCGTTGCCCTTTGTCCATCTGATTCACTATTCTTGCTACTGCTGCTGCTGCTAATTTTTGAGTCCCAATTACCGTAATCCGACATGACGTGATCCTGCCGGTTCGTACCGATTCACGAATTAATCCGATTCCTCCTTGAATCGAATGTCCAAGAAAGGAGAGAAACGACCTCATAAACTAATCGGCAGTTCATAATTACAGTCTTCGCGATGAGAGAGTATGCCCATAAATTTCATCCGATTGAGTCCGGATCAGTCGTCGTCGTCGGCGGCGCGTGTGTCCCTTATCAAGATGCATCTCGTCAACGTTGCGTCCGCACATTTTTCTCCATTTTCCTTCGAGAGCGACGGCGCAGCCACTGCCACAACAACCCAACTCAATTATCCACATTTTAAACGAAATTTACTCTGCCTCTTTTTGGAGCCGTCTATGTTATATGGCATACAAACTCATAGAAGAGGGAGAGGACGACGCCGCCTCTATTATAGAATCATCTTGAAGGATGAATGGGCGATAGATGAAGCACATAGTACGTATGGGTTGAGCAGAGACAGGAGCACTGAGCAAACGTTCCCACGGCAGACTTTATGAATCACTGCAGTGACCGGGTAAACACTCTTACATATCAAAAAATGTTTAAAAATTCAACGTTTCCCGTCGAGATTCGAGTCGGGCTGCCCTCGGGAAGTAAGTAGACATCGTCCTTCTGCCAACAGACGTCCAATGTTCGCGAAGACGTCTCCGTTTGTGTCAATACAAACACGTGTTGCGCAACTTGGACTTAGTCATAACAGCTTGCGAGCCTCATCCATATCGCATAAATTTTGATCACATCCGACCCATCCGCAACTATTATTACACAAACTTTTGTTGAGCACACAGGAGAACTGCGGGATTAGGATCGAGTTACCCGTTCATTGTGCGTTGAATATTCCCGTCTCGGTTCATCCTTTACGTTCTTTCCTTACGAAAGTCTTTGTTCCCTCGGGAGTCCCACACCGAATTTCGCCAAAGTGTCATGCCAATTTGCTATCACTCAGATCAATCATCGCAGATTGACCCCCACCTTTTCCGCCAAACAAGTCGGTTGGCCGTCTGCGGGGAGAGAAGGCTGAGAGTGAGTGACATCTAAATTAGGATCGGAACTCATCCGCGCGTGTATTCCGCCACCATGATACATCCGAGGACGAACTGTGCGACGGCGCGATGGGACGGATGACGATGCATTATTACACCTACTCAAAATCACGCCTTCTTCGCTCACCCATTACGGAAACAAAGTGCGAAAATGCAAGACGGAATACCAGGAGTAGTGTTTCACCAGATGACACCCAATTTCGTGACGTCACACTGCGATGATTCCAGAACGGAAATTGGCGGACTCCGAAGCTCATGAGGACAAAACACGGCTCCGGTTACCAGTGTCCGTTCTTTCCAGGCAAATAAACAGACGAAGAAAGACAATCGAAGAGCTCGTAGGTCGTGCATCAATACACGTGTCAATGGCCCTTCAGGTTAATCTCGACGTCCGGTCTGCTGCCATGGTCAATGAGTGCTTGTCCAAGATTAACTTCTTCGCGAGGGGACAAGAGACGGCCCACTGTTACATATTCATACCACGCAGGCCCTTTTCTCAAATTGGCCTCCATTTTTTCGCTCTCCATACTGCACCCCATCGTGGTCTGGGGAAATTGAGCAAAGCGAAGACAAGACGCTGGACGGGAACCAAAAAAGCTCTTGTTTATCCGGAACTAGCCCCCTTTCGCAGGTAATTAACCGCCAGCAGCACATGCTCGCAGCCTCTGCATCCGAGAACCTCATATTATTTGAAACATGACCAACACAAATGAGTCCAATGTCGAGATTATCCGTGTTCCCTCTGCGATTCATCGCATCATAATCCGGACTTTGAGAACCCTCTGCCAGTTCATTAGCCCCGATTCATAAATGATTGGCATGACAACCGGAGTAAGATAGGTCGAAATATTGCGAAAGAGGCTAAGAGAGTTACTTTGGCTAACTCTCTGGCTATGCAAGTAATTTGCATACTTGAAAGTGTCATTTCTTCGCCTAACGTGCTCCCGCGATTTCTTTTTGATTTAGTAATGCGGGCTCAACGAGCCGCTTTGCCGCTTTGAGCCTCTCGAGCTGCAGCGTTTTAGACAAATTGAAACGTACAAAATGTACGTGATTGCTCATTCAAATGTCGGATATGGGGTGCTTTCGTAGATATTGGACATGTGAAAGGGGTTCGTGAATGCGAAAAAACGGGAAGTGGGAGAGAAGAAGAGAGCTCGCAAATACCATATGTTGGCAGGAACGGGCCCACCAGTTGGTGTCAACATTCAACAGACTGTCAATTTACATGAGCTTCAAACCGATGAATATCAGTTTAATTGGTTTTGAAGCTCTCATCCGTCCCGTCATAGTCCATCATTATAATAATCGTATCGAATGCTAATTAGCGGGCCCTCCTCTTGGAAGAAATGTTCCTGTATTGCGTAAAAACTCCTGCACAGATGGTTTCGGGAAAAGGAATCCTTCTAATTTTGAGATTAACCCTCCCAGAACGATATCCCGGTGTGGTCCCGTAGCATAATCATCACCATCTTCATCTTCGTCCTCGTTATTATTGTAAAGGAGACAAATCTATTGGCCTCGCAGAAGGCGGCGTTTTTCAAAAGACGTGTGCAACGGACTGCCTGTAAATCTCGGTGTGTCCGTCGCCCGCTCGCGCGCGCAGACTTTTGCGTCGTCCTTCTGAGGGTCCCAATAACAACAAAAGAAGTTGATTTGCATCGACCGTCGTCTCCGTCTTTAGACCCCTTACTCATATGCAAATGCAGAAATCCCTTCATACGAGATCTGGGAATCTTTCGAATCTTTTGTGTCCGTCGCAGGTGTCTTCGACTAACTTTGCCACCTTCTAAGCGATTCGATCAGGCCGACACCACGGTTGTTACCGCCATCTTTTAATGATGTGCGACGGCGGCTAACGACCCAATCCCGAAAGGTAAGATAGCCTCCAAAGACGAAGGAAGAACAGGTGCTTTTTACACGACCTAGTTGCACTGGTTCTTTGTGACGAAGTACCGTATCAGTAGGCCATTAGTTGCAAACAAACGAGTTGCGTGGAGCCTTTGATACTTCCGCCAGAGAAAACAGAACTCCTGGTGCATGTGTGACGTAACAAGACACATGATACTACCGACCGTTTTGGCGGAAAGACGGCGTGCGTGTCTTGTCACATTTCATCTTTCATCTGTTTTGATTTCAAAAAGCGAAACGAAAACGCTCCTCGGTTGAGGTTAATGCGATGCTTTTTACGTCGCCCGTGTCTCCCTTGGCCGCAACGAGAGATTATTACAAGGATAAGGATCGGAGGGAGCGAGCGACGCCGTAAATCATGCGCCGCCTGTGCCCAGAAGTCGTAGACGATAAATTCTGAATCCGACGACGAAGAAAGGTCACTGGTACCTCCCAGATGATGAAGGAAGGCCAGAAGACGTCAAGTGCTTCAACGACGACGACCACCCGCATTCCAATAACATGGAGCCGGAAATGGGCTCTTCAAGTGAAACGGAGAGCAGCAGAAAAGACAGCAATTTTGTCCTACTCTCGCCCTTTTAATCGCATCATGATGTCTAGTACATGTAGGAAGGACCTCCCGCGAGAAATTCTCCACCATCCAGCACCTGAGTTGCATAACACACATGGCTCGTCAAAAATCCTAATGCAAATATGAAGAGGGAAAGGTCCCCCCACACTACGCAACTCGGCTCAAGTGGATATTGATATTACTCCAAATAAACGAGTGCATACATGCACCGATTTCCGGAACGGACGGACCTTCTTGTTCACTCACGCGAATTTCTATTATCTAGATGTATCGTTGTCGTCAAGTTTGACGTAACTGCGGGTAATTACCGTGACACACAGTGCTAATCTTATCTAGATGAGAGCAAATCTGGGAACCTCACTTCACTCACAGAACCATCTATTGTTCGAGAAATCATTTCAATTGTCTGGAACATGTGCGAAACGCACCTTGTTAACCTAACTGACAGTGCGAGACGTGTTGACACCTAACAAAAAGTGACACCGACCTCTACCCATAATACTACCACAATGCGCACCGTTCGTTGTTATGCAAATAACCGGTGGCTGATGTTATTCGGTTTCTCTCCCGCCAAAATGATCAGTCAGTATGGGAGAAAAGGGGAAAGGGAGGTTTCCAAAGAATAAGGAAGAAGGGCGAAGACGTGTGGATCGGTAAACAACCGGAGAGGAAATCGAGGAGCAGGTGATGTGGCTAATGGAGCACACCGGATTGTGCCAGTGGTCCCGGGTGCCGGGGCTAAACAATACATTCTCGTGGCAAAGGACCGCTTCTCCCGCACGTCACATTTACAATTTATAAGAGCAGAATTCAACGACTCTGTTCTCACATTCGCCTAGTTTTCTTTGCTAAACAAAATGATGAGCAGCAGCTGCAGATGGCTTAAGCTTTGTCGGGGAGCCGACGACGGTCCCCAGAAGCACCTGCACTTCATCGCTACACGGAGGTCTCTTTCTCTTATCTGTGCGAACTGACCAGTAGTTTCGAACCATCTATTTGCACAAGTTGATAAGATTAGAGCGAAGAGCAGACCGCGCGCGAACTATTAACTAATAGGACGAGCACAACAATGAATAGTACCCAATTTGAATGAAAGACTTACAGTGAGTTGGTTGAGTTCCAGTAGACGATGGTCTCATCGGCGCTGGCAGATGGGAGACTGGGGAGCAGCAGGAAGAATGAGTATGTTAGTAGCAGGTTGACAAGTGGTTTCATTATTTCTGAAGTGGAATAATCATACGATGAAAGGGCAGAGCAGACGAGAGGAAAGTTGAGACGAGAAGGGCAGGAAATGGAAAGTTTGAAAACCGAAATTAGAAAAGAAGTCCTAAATGTTTGTGCACCACCGGGGAAGGAGAAGAAGGAGGAGAACTGACCACTACTATGCAGTAGCAGACACTTGGGACGAGAAGACACGGGCCGCCGGTCGGGCGAAGGGGAGGGTGCAGACACGGGAAGACGGGGAAGGGGCGGAGTTTACAGAAGGGGACAGGGGCATCTGCTGGTGGCGGTGGGGCGGGAAAAAGAAGCGGATTGAAATATGAGGAGCCGATAGACGTGGAGTGGGAGAAGAGGAAAGAAGCCGTTGACCGTGTGGAGAAGAGCCTATTAAAATGGGGGATGAGCTGGATGAAGACGAGATGGCCATGACTTGGCTGGCTCTGGAGCTTTTTTCGAAATGCGCAATTAAGAGTCGTGAGAAGAATTGCAAGCTAATGAGAAAGATGTGGAAAATGCGAAAGGAGCTTATCCGGGAGCGAAGTTCTCCGCAAGTTGACCTAATTCAAAGCAAGTATCTAATAAAGTTAACATCTGTGATAATAGCCTGATAAGCAGTGATTACGTCTTCGCCTGATAACCTAGAAAATAAAATAAAAACTATTCCCGACGATGTAATTCTCTGATTAACGATACGACTGTTGTCGGTTTCCGACCTTTTATCAGTCAGCTCTAGTACACTGTTTGCTGTCACAAAGGGATTCTGGCCGACTCGTCCTCAGGCGGCGTCTTGTTTGATTCATGATTCACTGACTCATTTGACGCGACTGTCGTAACTTTTTTGAATTTTTTTAATACTTGGAGAGAGAATTTGTAAAACGAAACACTGCGGTAGAGAGTGAGGACTTGAATTCAAGACACCGGATCTTTCTGAATAGGGGAGAAAGTCGGAGAAGACAGTAACCCAGAAAACCAAACAAACGAAGCGAACGAACGAAGAATTTAATGGAATCTCGCTTCTTCTGGATGATCGAAGGCGCGCCGACAGCCACAACGTCATGAGGTATGTTCTGATTGATTTTCAGAATGTTATTTGTTATCGGAGTCGGAGCAGTAGCTGGAGCTCAAGACCAGAAGCATTCGCAATTTGTGCATTTCTGACATGCCGGCAGCGGCTCTGACAAGTTATATCAGATTTTGAAAAAATGCCTCGATCCGTCAGCGCTTTCTTTCTATCCGAAACCATTCATGCGTCAAATTTATGACCGTTTTTTCAAGTCGCACCCACTTTTTGGGCGGTTTATTTCGTCCGGCGATAGCCTCTTTTGTTCCATTTCGGATATTATATACGAAAGTTTCCGATCCGAACAACTATTTCGTTTGGTTCCGAAGCTAAGAGGGTTACCGGTTGATGAAATTCGCTTGGCATGCTGCAGCGGCACGCATTTAGTCAGTCACGCATCCACGCTTCAAGGTTGGACAATTTTCAGAAAAAAAGGCAAGACGGGTGGCAATAAGACGGGAAAAGAACTGGAATTTAGGGGTCAGGTGAAGATGAATTCGGGAAGAACAAGAAGAAGAAAAAGAACAGTATCGACAAATGTGTTGGATTGCGCAATTATTATGGGCATGGGAAAAATTGGAAAAGAAGGCGGAAACTAAAAAGGAAAACGACGTCTTTGTCACAAAGTAACGAGTGTGTGAAAATGAAAATGAAAACTGCGAAATTTGCGTCGGAATTCAGAATTAGAATTCAAATTTTTATCTGTCCGCAAGAAGCGTGTGAAATAAAATCTGGATCGAAAGCGGGAGGAAATGAAGTGGTTTTTTAGTAAGGCACAGACAATTCCGGGACAACAAAAAACGAGAGCGAATGAGTGGTGTCTCGAATTTCTCGAAGAAATTCTGGGAGCCAAACACAAATATAATCGAGGAGTGAATGAATAATTAAGCAACCTGATCGAGGGTCTCTTTTAGCACCCTCAAGCTGAGAGGTACCTGACGACAGTGGTCGCTCTCTCTCTCTCTTGATGGGTTCACAAGATAAAAACAAGGAATCGAGAGCGCAGGGTTGTTGTTTGCGCGAGACGAGCACCTCGTAAACGGGGGAGAACCTTCTCCGTTTATCTGATCGAGCCGATAAATCATTGTGGCACATTTAGTTTCTCAGGTGGTTTAGGGGACGCATTTAGGGCCCGGTTGTAAATATTCGGTTGAATGAAAACATCGATTGGTGTATGAATGACGGGGAAACAAGGTGGTTTTAGAGCAAAACAATGATAAAAATTGTTTTTGAATTAAAAACTTATACAAATTCGCCGAATTTTCGCTAGAAAAATGGAAAAAATTGAAAAAAAAATTAGAAAATTTCGAAATTTTCGAAAATATTTTAAAAAATCAGACAAAATTTTGCACAACAACATAGGTTACGGTAGCGAAATTTAAAGGCGCAGCACTCGTTTTAGAGACCATTTGTGACATTCTCGGTGGCATTTATGCAATTTTTCTACATTTCGCTCGGTATTTCCTTGTTCTTTTGTTGATTTTTCTTGAAAGTTCATTGGAAAATAGTTTGAAAAAAAAAGAAAGTTCCTTGAATTCTTAAATTTCTTGTATAGCACGGAAGATTGTTTTCTTTTTTTCCTATGTTTATTATTCAGATTTTTAAGTCCCAATTCAATGTACTTCCCACATTTGAGCAAACAAATATCCATAGCGCAACACCTGATTGCGTACTTCTTCGCACTTTCACTTCCTCTTCGTTTCGCTAAATATTTCATGTTTGACTCGAGTAGACTTGAGTATTTAGTCATGAACAAGTTTATTGAGGTGTTGTGAACAGTCAAGACACGCATGTTTCCCTAAAGAATCGAGACAACAAATAAATGGAAATACTGGTAGCAACCGGCTGAAATTAAACGGGAATTGATTCATAAATTGGTCCGATTTTCGTCAGAGAACTGATTCTGTCGAGGACGAAGTGATTGGCAGGGCCAGCTTTTTCTGGAATCGTAAATCTTGATAAGTTGGTCGACTGATTATATTTTTACCAGTTTCTTTTTCTCATTCTGTTCGATGAAACAACTCTTTGCAAACTCTCGAATCTGCGCCCGGATGTCTCCGTTACAGTGGAAATAAACGGGCAGGCGGAATGCCGTCGACGAGATTGTGAGCACAGAAGACAAGTCGGCCAGGTACCTGTAATGGGATCGCGTCGTGTCACCGATAAGGTCTGTTCTCTATCGCTCACTTGTATGTCCATCCTTCTCCCAGACTGCCGAGCACGTCGGGGTTGATGAATTCCATGATCGTTATCAGCAGGTTTAGTGTGTTGGTCAGTAAATAGATGGTGATTAGGGCAGCCAGAGTGCGTGTCGCGTCACGCTTTCGTCGACGAGCTGCGCATGCCTCCGAATTGCGACGGAGCAAAGTGGGCATTTGCTGGAAAGGAAACAGTTGGAAAGAGGTCAGGGGAGGGAAGGAGAGAGAGAGGACTGAGAAAGAATGGATCTCACTGCAACTCAGTAGAACTAAGAGAACCTAGGCATAGATGCCATGCAAAACCAAGCTCACATCGCTGGAAGAGAAGCTGTTGATGGTGGAGGAAGTCAGGGAAGAAGACGTGCCGATAAGCGGTCGATATGCTTCTGAAGAGGCTGCAGTGGCACTGCTCTGACAACGATTCTGAAAAGCCACGTCACACTGCGAAAGCAACTTAGGAAGCAACTCAGAAACGGCACACAGAGCACGAAAAACAGTAGTGTGATGAAGCTTACCTCGACGAGAACTGACTGGAATCCATTGATATGCAACTTGTTCAGATTAGTGATTGTGAGAGAATTGAGAAGGAGAAGGAGGGCGAAAGGGAGGAAGACGTTGAAGATGGAGCGACACCAGAACATCCAGATCGTCTTGTAGCTCTCACTTCAATGATCAGATTAGGAGACTTTCCGTTCTCTAGAACTACCTCTTCGTGATATCTGAAAGGTCCAGTCGCAAGTTCTGGAATGCAGGACAGTGTGGAAGACTTTGAAGCTGTAATTCGAAGAAGACGGATCCTTTCATGATGAGGGCACATGATGCAACGACGGAGATGCAGATGAATCTGCGTTGCGGCGAGAACTGAATCGACGACTTCAGGGAGCAGATGTATCGTTCGAAAGAGGCAGCGACGATGAGCAAAGTGGAGGCGGCGATGAGAACTTGGCCGACAGTTGACACATATTTGATGTAGAAGTGCCAGCAAGTGTAGAGAAACTCGACGCGGAAATAATCCCAGACCAAAGACGAAGGGAAAATCAACTGCAAGAAACAAAGAATACTATGCGGGGTTGACTCTAGTTTGGAACTTTTGTACTATCTGATCTCTAGACCACCACCTTTAAGTTTTTGTTGTGTCTGCAAGACACACACAAAATGGCAATTCAATTAGGCAGAAAACATGCTTTTTGGACAGGTGAAAACGAAAAGGAAAAAACCTTGAGAACCACGAGTGAAAGAGTAATTGGATTGTTTCAGCCTAAGGAACTTTAACAGCTGATTCAGGTTTTCAGGCGCAAATGGCACTCACCATAAAGCAGAGTTCAACCAGAATGTCAAGACAAGCGAGGAGGAACAAGTAGAGAAGATTGGAACGGAGGAAGTCGAGACGACGGAGGGACAAGAGGAGGAAGGTGTTGAGGACGATTCCGATGGTGCAGACTGCCGTGCCGATGCCGACGATCAGAATCATCCGGAAGGCGTCGGCTGCCGGAGGATCTTCGGCGCATGTGTCGTTGATTTCGATCATCTGAATGAAGAATATTAGATGGAGACGGGTTGGGGAAAAGAAGAAAGGGACAAACAAGAAAGAGGGGACACTGGAACATCCTTTGTTTTTGTTCTCTACAAAATGAGGAGCATACAGACGCACTTTCTGTGCTCAGCTCTTCTCGGAATTGTTTATAGATGGGAGGAGGCGAGAAGAAAATGGAAAGAGGCCAGAGGGTTAAGAAGAAAAAGAAAGAGAATGAGAGCAGGACGGGATGGGTGGTCCTGTGACACTGAGAAATGGGACTGGAACTGTACGACGGCATGAACCAAGAAAACAGAAATAGACCTTCTGGCTGCATTAGAGCTGCGCAAATACCGGTAAACAGAGATAAGTGTCCCCTCGAGAGACAAAGTCTCCGTTCGAATTGTTCTCGTTTTCTCTGAAATTTCAGCCACCACCCACAAAATGGTAATCTGAAAGCGAATTCGGATTGAATTTCGGCTAATGGAGTCGGAAGAAACCAGCAAAGGGCATGGAAGAAAAGAGGAAAAGAGTGGATTGGGCTGGGGAGAGGGACCTTTTCTCTTTTTGCTCGTTTTATCTTTTGGTTTGTTCGCGTTCACAAACCGACAGGAAGAACATCATAAAAGTGAATTTAGATGCAAAGTGACGAGGAGAGAAAGGCCTCTGAAGAAGGGACGGAACGGGACGGAGGGGCAGGACACTGAACTCTGCCGACGGACGGAGACGCTGTTTTCGTCTCGAGATTCGACACGGTTGAGTGAATGGAACGTACGCGGAAATGTGTGGGAAAGGGGAAATGCGTGAAAATTGAAAATGGAACAGGTGATAAGAGGGGGAAGGAGTGCCTCGATCTGATAGGATGTTCTGCAAAAACAGAGGATCAGGTCTCTAAGCGTCAGCATCTGATCGGGTTAGACGAGTGTCAAAATCTGATTCAGCTAGATTTCAGATTATGAGCTGTTGGCAAGTCATCTCGGATGAGAGAGAAGTTTCGAAGAATTCGAAGGAGGAAGAAGTTGGCAGAGTTGCACTGACCACGCCCCCATCTCGGCAATAATTGATGGGTTATGCATGCAGATTGCGAGAATATTTGACCAGAGCCTCGAGAGTGCTCGAGGGAAGGGTACGGTAGACCTTGGCATTCCAGAGCAGCACGTCTCGTGTTGTTTCAGCTGCTTCCCGTGGAATCTGTTTCTCTTCCAGATTCACCTGCTGCTCAATCAGCTTCTCGCAGAGACATAGCGACAACAACGATTAGAGAACATCAAATTAGTCATGGGAAAATGAAAACAAAGAGGGCTGGAAAATGGTTAGTGGAAAGGGGAAATGGGGGAGGATGAGGGAGGGAAATGCGAGATGAGTGCAGAGAATGCCTCTTCTCGACGCCGTTTTGGTTACCGACGGGGTCGAAAAAAGGAGCCGAAGGAAAGTGAATAATGGGCCCGATTCGATTAGTTATGTGCAACTGGACCACAAGAAAAGCATGTTTTCTTTTCGAGGAAGCAGCACAAAATGCATGAAACAACACGCCTCGGATTTCTTGTTTCGCTTCCGGGAGCCGGAAACCTTGAGGCTCATGATAGGTTAACATGGTGCGTCGTGCCATGAATTATTAAAGTGTCTTCGGTGCATTCTAGGTTCTGAGAAACGGAATTTCAGATGAAAGACGGTTGAAATGAAGGGAGGAATGGCAAGCTGGAGACAGAGAATGAGACAGAGAGAAGGCAAGGGAATTGGAGTGAGGTGAGTTTCAACCGGAACAAAACACAAAACAAGTTTGCCTCCGGGAAACGAATGGGACAGAGCTGATGACTAAAACGATTCTTCTGCTCCTCTTGTTTTTCTAGAAACATCTTTCTGGTAACAATTTCGAAAATGTTCATCTTCTAAAGAACATTCTGGAGAACATCCTCTTATTGGATATAAGAATAGGGTGAACAAAATGGAAAGAGGGTGGAAATGGGGGAAGGAGCGGGCGAGGAGGCACGCCGGTTTGTATCAGTACAATTTGGCGTCTTTTCCAGAAATCTGTCCATTTTGGAGTGGGATTCTTCTGGAGATGGAGGGACATCGGGACACTGTAGACATATTGAAATGGAATGATGCATTTCAGAGAGGATGCTCTCTCTGCATTTGCACTTTGATGCATTCCTAAATGACACGTAGTCCCGGGAGAGAATAGATCAGAAAGGCTTGCAGTCTGGTGGTGGAGGTGGAGAAGACATGCTGCTCATCGGATCCACAGAGACATCACATGATCGGTTCGGTCTCTAATTCAGAGAAAATGAGTTTTCTGAGATCAAAAAGTGGATTCGCATAAGGCACACAAAGGGATGTCTGACAGGAGAGAGTCACAATTTGCGAGATTACTTGGAATGTACTCTACGTGATCCTTCTCTTCCAACCAAACAATTTCGAGTGCAAATTTGTTTATTTTCGGTGTGAAAATCAGAATTTCCGAGAAACGGCAACTCAATTACCGAGATGGAAAGTTGCGGAAGTAACGGAGAGTGAGGGTGGATCGGAGGAGATGGCACCGCCGGAAAGAGGTCATTTGGAAGACGCTCGTGAGAAGATTTCACAAGAATAATAGCAAGGACTCCAGATTCTTCTGGCCTCCTTCTTGACCAATTAGAAATTCTAGGGATTCGAGCAATGAGCTCTGTGCTCGCCCTCACCTCGACGCCAACGTGTTATTATGGTAGAAAGGAACAAACAGAAGCGAGAAGAAGGGAAGGGGTGAACGAATGAGGTAAGGGAAGAAGAAGAAGAAGACGGAGAAGCAGAAGAAGAAGAAGAGGTGTTTTCGAGTGGGACACTGGTTGGGACGATGAATGAATGTGTTGTGGAGGACTGAGAAGCCAACTCGGACCAATAAGACACAAGATCAAGAATGAGAAAAGAGAGAGAAGCCGAGTGACGAAGCTTCTCTTTCTCCTTCTTCCACTCGTTTTCTCCTTGATTTTGCACTCCTAATTGTCAAAGGAAACGAGATCGAATTATGGAAGAAGAGACCATTCAGACTCGCTTTTTCTCTTTTTTTGCAGAACAGAAACTCTTCTGAAGGCGTTTGAGAAGGTGTGAAAAGTTGCCCGACTTCCGGAAGAAACCACAGAGTCATTATGTGTGGATGAAAGGTCAAACTGGAGGCATGATGCGGAAGAATGTCGGAGCATGCAACATGTTCCTCCCACAACTTCCGTTTCGAAAAAAGAGACAATCCGACAAATTCACTCGATTTGGTGTTAAACGAACTGACAAAAACCCGTTTTTTCGAGCGTTTCCAGACAAAAATAAGAGACGAGACCCGGGAGAGCTCGACAATGGAATCGGAAGAAACACGTTTGTTGGTTCGAGGAAAATCATTATAAATTGTGGAGAATTTCCAGGGGAGATGTTTGATTTTCAAAATGTAAATTATCGTCAGAGACATTCTTAGATATTCCGAGAAGTATCACTTAATAATGGCTCACCACTCATTCGGAATTTCTTTGAAAACGAATTCTGAAGGCAGTCGTATGTCTCGATACTCAACCTATACTGCTTCAGATACTCGCCATAAGGTCAGGACCGATATATGGAGAGAGTAATCAATCTTGGTGACAAGTGACAGAGTCTCGACCGAATTGGATTGCTCCGGAATATCTCCTCGAGGTTTCTTTCAGTTCGGAACCAAGTTTCACCAGGAGAATTCTGTTCTTGAAGTTTCAAACTTTCATCAAACATCGGGATATTGGGTTGAGATAATTTCAGTTTTCAGTTTTCAGATTTCTAATTGCAGACTCTACCTTTTTGTTCTATGACGACAGTGTTCTCTCCTACGTAAAACCGAAAGTTCTTGTGACTTGCAAACGGATCAGCACCGAAAATATACCCGGAAGGGACGTTCCATTCGGAAAACTGGAGCAACCGAATTGTCCAAATTTGGCTCCAGAAGACACCATAAAACGCTCGGAAGCTTCGAGAGAAAACAAACTTTAACGACTCTCGGTTCCACGAGCTTCGTTTTTTTGTTGGACTACCTTTTGAAAAAAGGAAAAGAGACTTACGTTTGGATGGCGAGACCTGTGAAAATTGAAGAGCATCATTTGCATTTCGGGGTTGGATTGCCTGAAGGATCGATGAATATAATGAATCAATGTCAACGAAGAATGAAAAAAACGGGAAATAGAAAGTGATTAAAGTTCAAGAGAATGAGTTCTAGATGGAGAGACTTGTCGAGGGACTCGTTGATTAGCAATCTGTCCCTCAGGTGGGAAGGCCAATTGGGTTTAGGCGAAAAGGTTTTTGAGTGGGCGCTGCAGAAGAGCCCTCATTCTTTTTGCATCCATTGGGAGGAATCCATCAGAATTGGTTTTTTGATATGGGGGGGGGGGCAAAAGTATGAAAGCAAAAGTCAGTCAAAAATGAAATGTTGAGAATTCATAATCTGAGTAATCTTTGAGGCGGTATGACTTTGAAAAATTGGGGAAAAGTTCGAGTTGTTCGTTTCGAAAAGTCCGTGTCCGGACACTAATTTGCCAGTTCGTGATCTCACGGATAATTGTTTTTCGGAGCACGGAGCAGCGCGAAGACACCGACGACTAACACCGAAACTGCATCCTTTTCTTGTGGTCTTTTCACAGTTCATGACGTGGAAATCTTTGGGAGAAGAAGAAGAAGATGAAGAAGAAACAATTCCAATACATGTATTGGTTTGGTTTCGTTTTTTGTTTCGTGACAAAATAAAAGAATCTCAGATTTCATTCGTCCGAAGGAAGGAAGCACACGAGGGTGGACGAGGGTGGACGAGGTCAGTCCGATCAGAGATTCAGAAAGAGGAAAGGCGAAATGAGAAGGAAGCGAATCGAATGGAAGTGGGTGTTTTGACCGAGAGTTTAACAGATTATGATGACGGCGATTGAGAGAAACTAAGATGGCAGGATCACAGAGAAATTTGAATCATACCGTAATCTGGAGCAGTTTGGGATTGAGCTCAGAAGCGTATGCTCAGTTGAGAAGATCAAAAGTTTTTCGGGAAAAAAGGAGAACAGTGCTTGAAATCTTCTTTGGAGAGTAAGTCATAATCCGTTTGAACTCTGCACCCAGAGACAAAGGGAAACACGAGTTAGTGAAGTGCACTCCATTGAAACAAACTCATTGACTCAGCAGTTTGGAAGAATGTATTCTTAGAAAGTTGCAGAAGATCGAAATGTCTAAGAGAAGAACTAGTGTTCGACAACCGAGACTTTGAAACTAATATAAACTCTTCTGGAAAACTGTTCATTACTCTGAAAAAAGGAAGCTTCATGACGTGATTAGCAGCAACGTCCACAGGGAAAGTACTTGAGAGGCAAAGAGGAAATGGCACGATGTTGCTGAAAAACGTGGCAGAGAGGAAAGAAAGAGGAGAGAGAAAGCCGGATATCCTAATCCAATGATGCCATTTGCACCTGAGATGAGCATACGAGAGGCCGCCTATCCGATGGATATTGGCGCCAAGAGGCTGTAAGGATGCTCGGAATAGATGAGCGAACACCAGAAAGACAGATAACAAATACTAGGAAAGGTGTGTAAGAGGATCAGAAAACCAGAAGAAGAAGATGAAGACTGGTTTATTCTTCGGACAAATGAGAAAGTCTTGCTTGAAGAGCGACGTGAGCTCTGAGAGGTTCGATCATTGCCGACTTGAGAGAGTACGTCTTTGTCGAGTTGAAGACGGGCGGTACCGTTGGCGACGGAATGTGGTGATAGTCGACGAACGAGACCTGAAACGATGACGTGGCGCCAGATGAATCTCTCACGGCGTACCCTTTTCACTGTGCCAGCGGCGGGCAGATGAGCCGGACGATCCGGCTCCTCTAAGCTGCCTTCCTCTAGCTTCAAATCGGCCAAAACATTGTGTTGGCCACGAGAGAGATCATCCTGAAGCCAGAATTAGTTGGATGCACATTCTTTTCGATACTTTGCTTTTCTCTTCCTACCTGCATGTAATGTTGCACGACACACGCACAGAAAGCGTCTCCCAGAACATTTAGAGCTGTCCGAATGCGGTCTCTGCAAGAGTTATAATGGATCGGTTCACTCGATGCTCGCTCACATGAACCAGTCAACAGTGAAGAGAAGAGAGATATCTGCAACTGGTAATCCGACGGCTGACAGGATGACGAACATGGACACCAGACCGGCGGGCACTGCATTCAGGCCAATCGAGGCAAATGTGGCAGTGACGCTGGAAGAGAGGCTGGATGACGAACGTGGCGACCATACTCACCACACTGTAATTATTTCTGCGAACGAGAGGTTGATGTTGTTGAGTTGAGCGACGAAGATTACGGCGACCGCTTCGTAGAGAGCATTTCCGTCCTGCAAACATCATCTGATCCTCTGGGAAAAGAGACACGGAGCCAACCATGTTTATGGTATTCCCGAGCGGCATTATGAATCCAGCAATCCTCGCATCCACGTGCAAATTGTTTTCAACGCTGTGAATGGCTTGTGGCAATGATGCTCCACTGAAACAGAATGAGATGATGATGACGGTGATGAATGACCTCTTCCTCACCTAGAAGCAGTTCCAACGGCAGTCACAAACGGCTGAACCATTCCTTTCGCAATATCCACTGGATTCTTTCTGGTCAGGAAGAAGAACAAAAGAGGAATTGCAATGACACAGTGCAGGAATAAACACAGCATGACAGTGAACACGTATCTGGAAAACTTGATATGGTATATATACTCAGTAAAAACTGCCGAACAAAGCCATTGTGGTCACCATTTTGGAGACGTCGTCGATATCCAGAATACTCGACGCAATCAGACTGACAATGCCGAGTGGAGCGAACCACATCAACGCTGATACGAACTTCATGACAACTTTATCGAGAACGATAAAGAATTCGACAATGAATTTTCCCTTTTCGCCCAGCTTCGAGATTACAATTCCGAAGCCAGTGCAGAAAACGATCAAGCCTGGAAGACGTAATTTATAGAGATGATGACTGATTGTTAACCGAGAATATTGGTTCCAGCACTCAATTGCACTGTTTTCCTCATTACGGGGTCTGTTCCGTTGGTTGTTCCATTCCTCACAATATTCTTTTTAACGACGACGAAAGTGGTCTGAGATCTTTTCATAGTGGCTTCAACAATGTTTTCCGGGAACATGTTTCTGATCAAATCGAGAATTGTGTCCAGTGCAGACAGGTTGGTTTCATCCGACACTTCCATCAGATCTCTGTTTTTCACTTCTGGATTCCCGGGATGAATGAGCAGAACAATGGTGACCCCAATGACACTGGCAATGACAACTGTAGTCAGGTAGTAACAGAGAGCCAGCAGACCCATCTTTCCTGATCTTTCCGCGTCCATTTGACCGAGAGCTGAAAGAATGTCTTGCGATTCTGAAGTTATCATGAGACTCACATGAAATGAGAGACGAGAATATCAGTGGGAGAATCATCAGTTTGAGCACTTGCATGAATATCTCTCCGGGGAAGCCGACGAGGTTGACGACGTTATCTGACAGCTCGAAGTTCCGGAGGAAGAGACCACTGCCGAGCCCGAAGCCAACTGCTGCCAGCGTGAAAATCAGAAGATGGTTCTCCTTCATTGTGTGAATTCTGAAAATTGTCTTCCGGAAGTGTGATCTATGAAGTTCGAGATGCTTTCTGCGAGAATCAGTAATTCAGTTTAAACTTTGGTGCCAACAGCCAGTATTCTCCAGGAATGATGTGCCGGCAACTGATTTTTCATTAAATTTAATGAATTTAATATATTAAATTCTTTCAATTTTCAAAGATAGGAGATGCACTTGTTTATGCAAAGACAAGAATAGAAAGCAGCTAAGATTGCAAGGAAAACTAAAAAAGGACACTGACAAAACTCAGAAAGTTTCATGGAAATAAGAAAGAGAACACTGTAGAAATCAAGTTTCTCGGTGCAAAATATCAATGGAAACTACCTGAATTTCAGGGTGTTGACAAGAGTATTATTGACAAATATCAGGTAATCAAAACAATTCAAAAACTTCTGAACATTCACAGTGCTAAAAGTTAGAAGATCAGTCGGCGTGATGGGAATCGATGGCGGAGAGTCATTTGCATATGTTGTTGAGAGCGAATCGACAGAGAAACTGAAAAGGAAAAGAGATCAAATTGAGAGTATTGACTGATTCAAACATTTGAATAGCTTCTGAAAATATCAAGCATCTATTTAATTGTTTACAACATTTTCAATGTTTTATACCTCTCCCGATAGCTATTCCTCGTGTTAATTCCACAAATTATCAGTTCCGATAATTCGATCAAAAATCAGAGACCCGTCGAAAACTTCTCCGCCATGTGCTCCTCGTCTCTTATCTTGATTTTATTACTGGAAACCGTCCTTCTCCCGATACCGATCACATTCTTGCTTCTTGATGCTCCTAGGACTGCTCTTTTTTTCTCTCGCTTTCCAAGGTATGACAATGCACATTTGTTACTGATGTTCGTCGATTCATCTGGTTTCAGGCGCCGTGGCGGTTTCGGAATGCGAGGAGTGCAAGACCATCGTGGATCTGTTGCAGTTCGAGTGGGGAGAAGAGAAAACAGAGGACTGTGTCATGGAGATTGCCGTATTCATCTGCGAGACATTCCATATCGAGGACAATGATGTGTGCAACTTCATCATCTCTGACTTCTCGGTTAGTTATTGGAATAGATACCGAAGAATCATTGCCTTCAGGACGAATTCATGTACGTCATCAAGCAAATCCTGGTCACTCCCCATCAACTCTGCGGTCTTCTCATGAAGAATGACTGTGGAGAGTTCGTCGATCCGCTCGCAACCCTTTGGAACATGACAATCCCCGGAAACCAGCCAGCATTCGTCCCCAAGCAGATTGTTCCAGCCGGCAATCCGACTCTCCGAGCACTTCATCTCACTGATCTGCATGTCGACATGTTCTATACTGTAGGACTCGAGGCGCAATGCGACACGCCACAATGCTGTCGCCCGCAAGATATGAATGTGGTAGGAGAGCGAGAGAGACATAAAACAGAGAACAGTCTAGTTTGTGATTCCAGGAAATTGTCGAGAACTATCAATCCGCAGTGAAGCAGCCGGCTGGTCCGTGGGGTACCATTGGCTCGTGTGACACTCCGTACTGGCTCCTGACCAACATGCTCCAGAACATCGCTTCCACCGCTGGACCCTTGGACTACGTTATGGTTTCTGGAGACCTGGTGTCCCATACAGTGTGGGCGTATACTCCAGAGTCGCACTCTTTCATGGTAAAGAACCTTTCGGACACAATCCGCTCGTATTTCCCGACGACTCCGGTCTACTTTGCAGTCGGAAACCACGAGGGAGTGCCTGTTGATAAGTGAGACTCTCCGTTTTATGACTCTAATAATGTCTTTGTTTCTAGTCTCGCCCCGCATTTCACTCCGAAGAAATATCATATGGATTGGCTGTACAAGACGATGTCGGATTCGTGGCAGGGATGGGTTCCAGCTGACCAAGAGAAGACACTGAAATAGTGAGGGAAAGCAACGGAATCCGGGAATGAGAACTATTTTCAGCAACGGATGCTACATGCGAAAGATTTACGACGGTCTCCGAATGATTTCGCTCAACAACGTCTATGGAGACAGATTGAACTTGTAGGAATTATTTAAAAAAAGTAGAATTCAGTTGATTGAATCCCTCTTTTCAGCTGGCTGTACATCAATCAAACTGACCCAGATGGTACCCTCGGATGGCTCATTGACCAGCTCCTGGACGCCGAAAAAGCTGGGGACAAAGTGCACATTGTCGCCCACATTCCCGGTTCTGATTCCGAAGCTCTCGAAGGATACGCCCTCAACTACTACAAGATCATCAATCGCTTCACAAACACTGTCGTTGGGCAGTTCTTTGGACATACTCACTCCGAGAAGTTCTATATGATGTACGCGGATCCGGATGACTACAAATCGACTCCAACCAAGTAATTGAGTGTGTCAGCAGTGTCCATGATGACAATTTGTGTTTCAGTGTTGTCTATTCTGCTCCGTCGGTCACACCGTACTCGGACTTCAATCCTGCCTACAGAATCTACACGATTGATGGAGTTCATGCAGGATCCACTTATGTTCGTGTCTAGCTTATATTATAGTATTAAGTACTGTTCGTTTCTTCCAGCAAGTGATTGACTACGAGGAATGGTTCTTCAATCTGACCGACAACAATGTCCATCCGAACAACGTCCAATGGACCCAGCTGTACAAAAGTGCCAACATGGAATACGGACTCAAGGGGCAGATCCCAACAGAATACAACCAGATGATTGAGAGAATGAAGACTGACCAGAATCTCTTCAACAAATACTTTGAGTCCGTTGCAAATTGTCAGAATTGATTGTCATTTACTCTTTCCAGAAACCACTATCGTCGTACCATCTACGACGGCCTCCAGCCATGCGGAGACCAGAAATGCCGCAACGGATACATTTGTGACGCTCGTCAGTTCCATCAAACACAGAAACTCTGCTCCGATTTGGAGGCGGGAGTCGAGAAACCAGTTGAGAATCAGTCGAAGAAGTACTCGGCGCGGTTTAAGAAACAAACGAAGAGAGCCGGAAATCCGGAATGCAAAATTTGATTTTCTAAATTACTAATGTTACTCGGGTCGTATTTTCTCGAAATAAAAAATTTTCATATTTGAATCTGGTCATCTTCGGGAACGCATTCCGGACGGCGCGGCTACTTCGAAAAAGAAACGGAAAGAGTATGCGAGGAGGAGAGACGCAGAGAAAAGTGTGCAAGCGCGCTCTCCTGTTAATTGCGCGAAAAGAACAGTTTCAAATTGTTAAAATTTAGGAAAATTAATTTTCAATTTTTTATCGATAAACTTTTGAATTTTCTCAGTTTTTTTCGCAAGTATTCAACCACAAAAAATAATTTCAGTATGAGCAAGTATGAAGTACTCCAAGGGTACGCGGTTCATGACGAATTAGGCTCAGGAGGTTAGTCGAAAGCACATTGATTGAACGACGATTTGTAAATCTTCAGGGTTTGGAAAGGTGCGGTTAGCAACTCATCTGTTAACCAATCAAAAGGTTGCTATCAAGATTATTGATAAGAAACAGCTGGGCGTGAGTTTGATAAGACGTTTCTCGCAAAGTAACCCTATTTTTGCAGCATGATTTGCCGCGAGTTCAGACCGAAATGGATGCGTTGCGCAACCTTTCCCACCAAAATATCTGTCGTCTTTACCACTATATAGAGACCGATGACAAGTTTTTCATAATTATGGAGGTAACTATACATCCTACGATACTTTCTCAAACCTTTCGTTTTCAGTACTGCAGTGGAGGCGAGATGTTTGACTACATTGTCCGAAAAGAGCGTCTTGAAGAGTCAGAAGCCCGCCACTTTTTCCGGCAGCTCGTCAGTGCCATCGCATATGTCCATTCACAAGGATACGCTCATCGAGATTTGAAGCCTGAGAATCTACTTCTCACTGAGGATCTTCATCTGAAACTCATCGACTTTGGTCTTTGCGCAAAGACGGAGAAAGGACGTATTGACAAGCACAACTTGGACACGTGTTGCGGATCTCCGGCTTACGCAGCTCCTGAACTAATACAGGGTCTCCAGTATAAAGGAAACGAAGCAGATGTCTGGTCGATGGGAATTCTGCTGTACACACTTCTGGTCGGCGCACTGCCCTTTGAAGACGACAACATGCAGATTATGTACAGGAAAATCCAAGTAAATTTTTTGTTATTGTAAAGTCAAATTTATTTTAATCAATTTCAGTCCGGCTGTTTCTACGAACCCGAGTTCCTGTCACCGCTGAGCAAGCAACTTCTCCGAGCGATGCTTCAAGTAGTACCTGAACGGCGGATATCCGTGAAGAAGTTGTTGGAACATGACTGGCTGAATCACAAGTACACTCATCCTGTGAAGTGGAATACCATCTATGATGTATCCTCACTGATTTGTAATTTTTGAAACGTTTTACTTTCAGAAGAACTTTATCGACCGCGACGTGGCAAGAGTGATGTCGAAGTACTACGGAATGGAGAACACAGACAAGATGATTGATAAGATCAAAGAGTGGAACTTCGATTACATGACGTCCACTTATTATGCTCTTTTGCATCGGAAACGCAATGGAATGGAGATTGTACTGCCAATGACCAGACATGCCGGCAATAATGCTCCAGCGGTAATGAATTCTCAGAAAAACAATCAAAGTCAGCGAAAACAATTTTCAGAACGTCCAAAATATTCTCTGCTCACCAACAATCCACGCATCTCTCGATAATAACCTAGACAAATCAGGTCTCGAAGAAGACGACTCTGGGTCGGATCCTTCGAGTATCTCCTCCTCGGAGATCTCAGAGCGGTTGAAGAAAGATTGCAGTATATCTGATAATGCCAACAAGTTTGTGAAGCCGTTGTCGCCGGAAAAAGACAAGAAGATGTCGTACGTGAATGCGATGCTGACGATGCCTTCGCAGTTCACCGGCCGCTCCCCGGTTGCTTGCCGTGTTCCTGAGTCTCCAGTTTCCATTCGCAGCAGTGATGTGGATTCCGCTAGTTTGGGATCGGCGACGCCTTCTCGAGGAAGGGTAAGTGGGCGACGAATAGTAGTTCGACACAAACTTCAGCACCACCAGTCCCTAGTTGTTTTGACTTCCATGTTAAAGTGAAAGTGTCCTCTCTGTCTGGTTCTTTCAACACAAAACACGATTTTTAAGGACGCCGACAAGGAGAATTCATCGTTCAAGAACTACAGAAACGGAGCTGCGACATGTAAAATCAGAGGACCCCTCAAAATTTCAGGGCTCGGTAGGTATTATCAGAAAAGGGATTAGAGAAATTTGATCAGTGAAAAGAGACGAAAAACAGAGGAGCGTCCCATGAAAGAGTAAACACGATGTGGCGCTGAAGTATTTCGCAATCCGTGCTGTTATTGGGATAAACTCTAATGAACCTATATTCAAATTGTTACGAATACTGACGAAATATTGCAGAAGACGGAACTCGACGTAGTGTGTACACGACTCCGAATCGCCCGACGCTTCGTGGATTGTTCAGTCCTAGCAACCCAGATGGACAGAATAGACAGAGAGCCCGTTCTTCGGATCGTGCCAGCATCGGAGGACCGCCGGGATCTCCGATCTCGATTAGCAGTACTGGATCGAGTAACACTGACGGACGGACACCGAGAAGCCGTACCAAGACAGCTCGCCTTCCACAGCGCGTGTTCACTTCTCTGGAACGAAAGAAAGAAAAACTGATTACTCTTCTGACGCCACGGAAGATGCAACGAGACTCTCCGCAGATGCTGAAGGATGTGAAGAACATGGTGAATGTATCGATGACCGCATCGAAAGATCCAGAAGAAGTTCGCGAATTGCTCAAGAAAGTGTTCGAGACGGAGAAGATACAGTATGAGCTCAATGGGTAAGTCATAAGTGAGAAGTATATTGAGTTGAATTCGGGTTAATTTCAGCTGGAAGTTCCTGGCAACGCAAGAGAGCGTGCATGGCTGGATGACGGTGGAATTGGAAGTGGTCAGGTTGCAGATCTTTGACACCGTAAGTCGCTTCGCCATCAATATTAGTATTTGCCATTGTAAACAAAAAAGAGGCCAAACACAAACTACGGCCGTGGTAAACTAAATATCCAACAAACCACAAAATTGAAGTGGAGACAAAAAAACGAAAGAAATTGCAAAAAAATTGAGAGATTTTCAGGTGGGAATCCGTCGTAAACGACTGAAGGGTGATGCGTTCATGTACAAAAAAGTTTGCGAGAAGATCCTGCACATGGCCAAAATTTGATAATCCAGATGAAGAATCTCCAAGATTAAACAATTCGGTGTTCTTATTTTAGTATTTTGTTCCTTTTTTCTCATATTTTCAAAGCTAATTTCTTTTCATTCCTGTGGTTTTTGTGTAGAATATCCATCCCCGTTTACCCGTCGTTCGTCGGGAAATCTTAGTGCCCATTGCAAATGTATTTTCCTCGTAATTGCCTTCTTTACTAATCCCTTTTTGTCAGCTTTTTCCTATTTTGTGAGAATGAAACCCATGTGTGGTCAAGATCTTTCATGTCTTGTTTATCACTCGCAAATCCTTTGGCGAAAACACGTGCGGCTTGGGGATTGCGAAAGTGTTCAGCGCCAAAAAACTAACTCGTATTTGCTCTAGCCGTCTTACTCTCCTTTCAGGCGTCCAGGCCCCGCCCACTTTTTGCCGTTGATCTCTTTCAAAACAAGACCCGAGTATAAATACTCGGGCACTGGCTCTCTATTCTCATTATTCGCTTTCATATTCTCTAATATGGCTCGCGGACATCGTCATCATCATCATGGCGGCCAAGGCCGTCAGGTTTACTTCAAACTTTCCACGAAAGACTCGAAACAAGCGCATCTCTTCTCCATTGAATTCGAGAAGATCAGCGGATTGCTCGAGAAGTTGAAGAAGAAACTCGCCGAATTCAAGATCGACTTCGCCAAAGTCTTCTGGATCGACCACGACAAGGATCAGATCTTCTTGCAAACTGCCGAAGATCTCCGCGAAGCAGTCAAGTTCTCCAAGTTCGTTGTCAAGTTGTACGTCGACGGAGCTGTTGAGAGACAGCTGAAGGGCACGAAAAATGAACAGAAGGCCGACGACGACGAGGACGATCGCAGCAGCAGCAGCTCGTCGTTCTCGAAGGTTTCTCGCAAAGAAGGAGAAGAAGATGGATCTTCTGATTCGTCTTCTGGATCGGAGAGCAGCGAGGACGAGGAGAAGGGAGGAAAGAAGCAGGAGAAGCGCGGACGGTCAGTTTCTTCTTCTTCCTCTGGATCTTCCTCTTCTGGATCTTCTCGTTCGCCATCTCCAGGACGTCGTGGACACGGATCCCGCTCTCC
>LR564745.1:0-25248 GCA_900536345.3 Caenorhabditis sp. 39 LS-2015 | reverse complement strand
CAGCTCCGCAGACATTTGTGTTTGGGTCGAAAATCGCTGATCGGGTTGTGAAAAAGGAGGGAGACGTTCCGAAACCAGGGGATTCCGATGAAAAGACGTTGACCGCCACAGAACTCTTCAAAACGGCCGTCAAGAAGGACGACGACGTGAGAAATAGTGTTTTTCAGAAGAGAAAATTCTAAAAATTTATTTTTTCAGAAGAACGGCGTCAAGAACTTCAGACAAGAGGCTGAGCAGGAGGCTGAACGTGCCAAGGAAGCCGAGAAGCAGCACGCTGGAACGAGCGCTGTCGAAGTGACCACCGGAGAGGAAGCCGACACAAACATCTTCCAGGCATCATGCAAAATATGGGTTTTCGACAAAGCTCGTGCGGCCTACTTGGAGAAGGGAGTTTGTACTTTGAGAATCAACAAGCGGGTCACAAACGGCTTGACGCATCATCGCATTGGTAAGGTTTTTCATTGAAAAATTTTCTGGAAACAGTGAATTTTAGTTGCGAGAACGACTGGAACTCTACGCGTCATAATCAACTCTAAGATCTTCTCGGACATGCTTTTAGAGCGAGTGGACAAGCGAGTTAGAGTGAGTTTGATAGGATTGTTGCAGTTTTTATAACAATGAGCTTTCAGATATCCGCAATGGGTCCAGAGTTCAGCGGCGTGCAAATTTTCTTGCTGAAGATAGGTTTCACCAAGACCGAAACGGTGTCCGAGTCGGACATCTTCTACAGCATAATGAGCGATCTGCTGAAACTGGAGAAGGGCGAGAATAGTCGCAAGAGAAAGGCCGATTGCGACTTGAACGCTTCTTCTGTGAAGATAAAGGACGGAAAGGATGAGGAAGGTGATGCTGAGCCAGAACAGGAACAAGACCAAGTCGACGAAGGATTTGTGATTGTCAACAAGCCGACCGAGGAGGAAATCAAAGAAGCCGAAGGCTCCGGATCTTCCAAGCCACCAACTGAGCAAACTGACACCACGGTGCCCGCAGAATCAACTGATTCTTCTTCTGAATCCACTACCCCCGTCTAAGCTCTTCTTCCTAACTTTTCTATTGACTTCTCGGATGTACTCTTCCAGTTTTAAAATTTTGTGTGTTCCCAGTTCCCATGGTCTCCATTTTCATCCCAAATCACTGACGTCCAATTTTTATTTCAATGTCCCTTTCTTCGTTTCCCCATCCCACAAACATTTCGTTTTATTTTCATTTGATTTTAGTGTTTCCCGTGTCGAATATTCGGTAAATGGAAATAGAGAAATGGAGACTAAAGAGTTTTGCAGCCCCATAAAAATGCAGAAACATACAATCGAGACAGGAGACGGACGATGGCAGCAGCAGGACAAAGAGTGTTTATCAGTGACGACGAATGCGACGGACGGCGAAGAAGGAGGAGAAAAGCGAGATAACGGTCTTGTGGGGTGATCGATTCTGAATTCGGCAACACTATGATCACTTATCGCCTTCAAACTGTTTTTGTAATTTGATAGTTCTTTTTTTTGCACTTCTCCCATTTCATTTCTCCTCGCGATAACTGTAACTGAAGGCTAGTGATGTCTCCAGAAGCATCTCAATCTAAAATAGAATCTGAAATTAAACATGTCACCACAAGTCTCACGTGGCCAAGTTTCAATTGTTTCGGCGAAGTATCACTCGATCGAAAGTCGACTTTGCGACGCTGATAAGAGTTCATTCGTACCCGACCCGCTCTCGATTCTCGTCTTCCCGCAAATTCCCATTTCATTTCGATTATTTATATTCGTTTTTCTACTCGCAGCATCCGAATGGCTATACTTGGACGCGGACTTTTGGCCGTCGGACGGGCGGCTCTTCGGTGGCCAGCCATTGTCCGACACTTGCAGTACGATGCGTTCGTCGACAGGCATATCGGACCGAGACGACTCGAACAGCAGCAGATGCTGGATTTCATCGGATTTAAAGTTAGTGGAAATGGGACAGTCGGGACGTGGAAAAAGGGAGATAATTTGGTCGCGGGGTGGTTGAAAGAGAAGAGTTGAAGTGGGAAGGTTCAAATGTTAGTTGAGAAATAATCCACCGGAAATTCGGAAAACTTTACCCGTTCAGGTCATACCAAACTGCGCCCTATCGGAATTCGGTTCATTTTTCGTAAAGTACAGTCAGATATTATTATTTTCTGAGAAATGAGCTACACGGCCTAAAAAATGCAAGCCGCGACGCGTGGGTCTCGCAGCGCTACAGTCAAGTTTTTTCACCGAGTTGTTATGCGCCTTTGAAACAGTAACCCAAAAATCAAAAAACAAATTGCGTTAGAAACCGTCTGTCGTTTCGTTTTAAAGGCGCATAACAACTTGGCGAAAAAACTTGACTGTAGCGCTGCGAGACCCACGCGTCGCAGCTTGCATTTTCTAGGCCAAGTAACTCATTTTCCCAGAAAATAATATTGCGAGGGAAAATTGGTCGCATGGGTTGTAGAAAGAGAAGAGTTGAACTGGGCAGGTTCCATTGAAGTTGAGAAAGAATCCATTGGAAATTGGGAAAACGTTGTTCTTTCAGGCCATATCCAACTGCGCCCTTAGGTTCCTTTTTAGTAGAGCACAGTTAGACATGACTTGAAATGTTGAAAAAGTTGAAAAACTAAATCCTTGCGGTCAAAAAAACCTTCCAAGACACGCTTCCACTCTTTCCTTCCAGGACTTGGACGATCTCACCGGAACAAATGTGCCAAACGTGATCAAAATCGAGAAGCCACTCGAGCTTCCATCGCCTCTCGACGAGTACAAGATGCTCAAAGAACTGGAAGCGATTGCCGCCCAGAACAAGATCTACAGATCATACATTGGAATGGGCTACTATGACACTATCGTGCCGGCCGTCATTTCGCGAAACATTCTGCAGAACATTGGATGGATCTCTCAGTATACGCCGTATCAGGCGGAGATCTCGCAGGGTCGGTTGGAGTCGTTGTTGAACTTCCAGACGATGATTGCTGAGATGACTGGACTGCCGACTACCAATGCTTCACTTCTCGATGAAGCTACGGCTTCTGCTGAAGCTGTCGCGTTGGCTGCGAGAACGACGAAGAGAAACAAGGTGATCGTCGACGCCTTCTGCCATCCGCAAAACCTAGATGTCATCAAAACTCGCAGTGCTCCCCTTGGAATCGACATCGCCGTGTGTGATTCAGTGGAATCCTATGAGTTTGACGACCAAGTCGCCGCTGTAGTTGTTCAGTACCCGAATACCGAGGGAAGGATCCATCAATTCGATGAGCTGATCGAGAGAGCTCACAATAACAAGTCGCTGGTCATTATGGTCACTGACTTGCTCGCCTTGACCATTCTCCGATCTCCAGGAGACCTTGGAGCTGATATCGCTGTCGGATCGGCTCAGAGATTCGGAGTTCCATTGGGATACGGAGGACCGCACGCCGGGTTCATGGCTGTGGGAAAGAGCGACCCGAAGAACAGTTTGGGAAGGAATATGCCTGGAAGAATCATCGGAGTCACCAAGTAAGTAAAGTGTACCATGTTGATAAAATGAAAACAAACACAATTTTCAGAGATGCCAATGGCAACCGAGCTCTTCGTCTCGCACTTCAAACCCGCGAGCAGCACATCCGACGAGACAAGGCGACCAGCAACATTTGCACCGCCCAAGCCCTTCTTGCCAACATGTCCGCCATGTACGCAGTGTATCACGGACCACAAAGACTTACGGAGATTGCGAGAGGAGTTCACAAGTCGACTGCCTATCTGGCCATGCGTGAGTTTGAGTTATTGATAGTCACTCTCAACGAGTGCTTGTTCTCTTCCAGATCTCCGCAATGCCGGCCACGAAATCGTCCACAAGGACTACTTTGATACTTTGAAAGTGCGTCTGAAGAACGGAGAAGCATTGGAAGACCTGAAGAAGAGATCCGAGGAGATGAAGATGAACTTCCGATACTATGACAATGGAGATGTTGGAGTGTCCCTGGACGAAACTGTCAAGTCGGAGGATCTCATGGACATTATCTATACATTCAACGGAACCACCGAGAAAGATGTGACGAAGCTTCGCGAGGAGCGTTGGGAAGTCGCGTGTCCGCTGATTGGAAACTCTGCGCATTCCCGGTCTTCTCTTTTCCTTCAGCATCCAGTTTTCAACACCTATCACAGTGAGCAACAGTTGGTCAGGTACATGAAAAGATTGGAGAACAAGGATGTGTCACTGGTCCATTCGATGATTCCACTTGGAAGTTGCACCATGAAGTTGAATGCGTCTGCGGAACTTATTGTAAGCGACTTTTCTTAGATTTCGAACCGCTAATCTCTTACTGATTCCTGTTACTTTCAGCCCATCACCTGGCCAAGTCTCTCGTCGATCCATCCGTTTGCCCCTGTCGAACAAGCCAAAGGATACAGTCAAATCTTTGGAGATCTCGAGAAATGGCTGTGCGAGATCACTGGCTATGACAATTTCAGTCTGCAACCCAACTCGGGTGCCAATGGAGAGTACGCTGGACTCTTGGCGATTCGAAACTACTTGATTCATAAGGGGGAGGAACAGAGAAATGTAAGCTCTGAAGAAAACCTTATTTTTTGAAATTCTGATTGTAGATCTGCCTGATTCCCACATCCGCCCACGGAACCAATCCCGCGTCGGCTGCTCTTGCCAACATGAAAGTGGTTGTGGTGGACTCGGATCATCACGGAAACATCAACTACAAGGATCTCGCGGCGAAGGCGGAGAAGTACTCGAACCAGTTGGCTGCCATTATGGTCACCTATCCATCGACCCATGGAGTGTTCGAGTCTTCGATCCGAGACGTTTGCGACAAGGTTCACGAGCACGGAGGTCAGGTGTACTTGGACGGAGCCAACATGAACGCTCAAGTCGGATTGTGCCGTCCGGGAGACTACGGTAGCGATGTGTCGCATCTCAATCTTCACAAAACGTTCTGCATTCCGCACGGAGGAGGTGGACCAGGAGTCGGACCGATCGGAGTCAAGAAGCATCTAGCTCCGTTCCTGCCGGGCCACTCTGTCGTTCCAGTCGACGGCCGTAAGACTGGATCCGTCGCTGCTGCACCATACGGCTCGGCGAGCATTCTGGCCATCACCTGGGCTTATATTCGGATGATGGGATCGACGGGAATGAAGGAAGCGACTCAGGTGGCCATTCTCAATGCGAATTATATGGCGAAACGATTGGAGAACGAGTACCGAATCGTGTACAAAGGCTAGTTGAAAATTCCTACTTTGAATTGCAAAATCACTCTGCTGCGCGCCAATTTCCCTTCGTAGTTTGGTAGCTAGAACCTTGATTTTCAGACGAACAAGGTCTTGTAGCTCACGAGTTCATCATGGACTGCAAGCCGTTCAAGAAGCACGGAATCGAAGTCGTCGACATTGCGAAACGACTCATGGACTATGGATTCCATTCGCCGACCATGTCGTGGCCAGTTCATGATTGTCTGATGATTGAGCCGACTGAATCTGGTAAATACAAATATAGATAGATGATTTTCGAGAAAAGTTCCAGACTCTCTCATTTTTCAGAAGACAAGGGAGAGATGGATCGCCTCGTCGACTCGCTGCTCGCCATTCGCGAAGAGATCCGTCAGGTCGAGAACGGCACTTTCGACAAGCATCTGAATCCGCTGAAAATGGCCCCGCATACCTTGGAAAAGGTGATCTCCGACACATGGAACATGCCGTACTCTCGCGAATTGGCCGCCTTCCCGAAGCCGTGGTGTGCTCACAAGGCGTGGCCGACTGTCGGACGAGTCGATGATCAGTTCGGAGATAGAAACCTTGTCTGCACGTGTCCACCAATTGAGTCTTATCAGTAGAGATTTGAACTTCTGCTCCTTGCTCTTGTCTCTTTTAGTTTCCCAAGTTTCCAATTTTTCTTCTTCTCCTCCTTCTTCTTCTTCTTCTTCTTCCTTAATCGGGTCATAATTCGTCTGGTTTCATTATTTTTGAAAAATGAAGACAATCAACAAAAACAAACAACAGCGGCAATAAGAGAATAAACAGAGAGGAACAATAACAAACTACAAGAAAAAGAAACAACAAACAACCGGGGCGTTGAGACAGATGGTGGATGGCACAACATTCGCGAGCGAGTAATATCAAACGTCCACCGGGAAAGAGAATTCGATCAAATCTTACAAAACAACAGGAGGAAGATGTGACTTCCTAATATATGGGAACAGGCGGGTCTCACTTAGTGAGAGAAGTTTCCGGCTTCGTCGTCTCCGTCATGAGCATGACTTCCAGTAGGAGATAGCTCGTCGGAAGCACTTCCGAAGCGTGGTTGCAGCATCATCATGTTCTTCTCGACAATTTTTCTATCCATATTCTCGAGCTCATCCTCGGATGCAGTGCTGAAGTCTTCGAAGCCGAAGTTTTGAAGTCCAGTGCTACCGAGACCAAAATATGGGTTGAGATGACGGAGATGGGCCAACGTGTCGATCATCTTCTTTCCAGAAGAAAATCTGAAAAAGTTGGTTTCTTTTTAATTTTTCATTAAATCACTTGCCTCGACAAACGATGTCTCTCCTTGCTGATGCGAATCTGGAGCTTCTTGAGCCACTCGTGAAACGATTTCATGTGATCATAGCTTCCTTCTTTGGTCTCACGACGACCAGCAACTGCATCGCAGCAAATGGTGAGCATGCACTGGACAACGTAGTTGCCGAACTGGTGGAACATCATGATGTCAAGAGCATCTTTACCGGTTTCACTGAAAATCAGATAACTCTTACCATAAAGCATCAATGGCATACTTACGGATGTGGGACATATCCATCGAAAATCTCGTCCATCATTTCAGCAAGAAGATCGAGCGGAGCCTTGAGGAAAGCTTTCTCGACGACATGAGACGCGAATTTCTCTTGGGAAAGAGAAAGCAAGTTGCGCCTGAATGCAAACTCATTAACTGAAAAAGTGTAAAGTAAACTCACATGAGACACTTTTCAATAATGCATTCACGGTAGACGGCCAAGTCGTCGCAAGAGACAATGTGTTGTATTATATAGTTAGCGTACTCGTTCGTCGCGAGTTCTTGGCACAGTTGAGTGACTGCGTTCATTAGATGTCGCAGAGCCCGCTCACGTTGGTTCTGAGCCACAATCGTCAAATCCGGATTCATCGAATCAGCGGTGAGCTTCTCGATGATCGTCTGAATGACACGGCAGCCATACTTGTCAGAGCAGATCTGCCGAAGATGTTCCGTTTGAGAAACAAAGTTGATGATGAACTCCCACTTCGTTATCGGAATAACGCTGACAACTTTTTGGATGACATGATTGGCATTCTGATCGACACAGATGGCAATGAGGCGGTAATCGCGAGGAAGTGTTTGGACGAGAGAGCAGGCAAGTGTCCGATCCAAGTGCTCTAGAGCATATTGAACGACACGGCACGCAGACTTGTCAAGGCAAAGCTCAGTCATGTGAGCTCCAATGAACTCCTTGATTTGTTCCTGCCGTTTCATGAATTCTTCATCGTGCGACTTCATAGACATATCGATGACTTGTTGGACCAAGAAATTGCCAAACATGTTTGTACTGTATCTCTTAAAAACATGAGAATTTAGAAGATTAAAAAAAAAATTAACATGAACTCACAATAAAATCCTCCTTGTTCCCGAGAACATGATCGAAGATCTGATGCTTCTGATAAATCGTCAATACCCTTCTGAATGCATCCTGCAGATATTGACATCCGTTCTTGTCTGTTATGAACTTTCCAAGTTCTCCGCTATCGAGAACTCTAGCAAAAGATCTAACACGAACATTTCCAGCAGAATCCAACGCCCAAGATGGAAGTCCGCTAACCGGAGGTTGGATGATTGGCTTCGAGCTCATAGAAGAGGTCGATCTGAAAACTAATACAACTGAGCAAACGACAGCAAAGAATGCAACCTACCTCGACAGCATCGGCTTCCCATCGTTGTTGTAGTGGTAGCTGCCGAAATTGTTCGTCTTGACCGGGCGCTCGACAGCTGCCGAACTGAACGATCTAGTTGCCGGAGCATAGTCATCGGATCCACGACGAGAAGAATCGCTGGTGTCAGATGGCAAAAACGACGACGTTCTGCTACGAGATAGCGGAGCGTATGTGTTCTGGTGCAATTTGTCCTGCAATTACATCGAGTTGCGTCATTTTCACTTTAAAATTAGAACTAACCATAATGGGATAGTTGCTGATAGAATCGTTGAAAGGAGTCGGCGACGACGTATAGGGCAGTGGAGACGGCGACGCGTATGGCTTGACTCCATCCGGTCGTCCAGCATGAAGCATCGAGAGATACGGGTTAAAGCTGCTGAATTCCCAGATGTTCGGGATTCCCATAAACGGATTGGGTGTCGGCGAATGAGTGGGGGTGCCGGACCGTGAATCCATGGCAGTAGGTCCGGGCTTCCGTGGAGTCTGAACGAATTCGCGGATTTTTTAGGATTTCGAAGCAGAAACTGCAGGGAAACGTACCTTTCTGAACCGGTTTGGTGCTCGGTTTTTCGACTGGTCCATTTCTGTTAGTTCGGCGAGCTTTTCGAAACAATTTTGGTTAGAGCCTGGGAGTTTGAACAAGAAATGGGATTGAAATTGTTACGAAAGTTTGAAATTCAAACGCGCACAAGCGGTGGCGCATACTCAGTGTTTGCAGACATTGTCATTGTCTACCGTAGTCTACCGCAGGGTTTTAATCAAAATCTTTTTTTTTCTTCGATTTATTTTTTAATTCCCACTTTTCAGCATTGCTCTGCTGAGATATAGAATGTCTATTTATTTATTCGGTAAAGATAAAGATGTTATAGTGTTTAAAAATTTGTAATTGGAAAAAAATATATAGAAAAAAGCTAGATAGAGATCGGGATATCCGGATAATTAAGACAGAGACATGGATCGAAAGGGAAATCGGAATTTTCTGATTTTTTGTTGTTGGATGAACGGGCGGCTGAAAAGAATTAAAGAATGTCATTATCAAGATCACAATTCAGTTTGGTTTGAGCTTGGCGAGCAGTTCCGTGTAGACTCTGCTCTGTAGGAAGCGGACGTATGGATCGTTGCGAAGAACCTGCTCGACGTGTTTGATGGCCTCGTCGAAGAGCGTGATGTCGACTTCGTTGTCCTGAATGCGACGTTCGATGACTTGACGGACTCCGAATGGCAGGAACACTTCGTTGACGCATCCCTCGGCCAGGTACGTGTTCAAGACCACTCTGGCCAGGTTGGACATGGCGGCCGTCTTGTTGCGAGAAGATCTGAAAACATGTGATAAGCTCGTTATTTTTTTGCTTGAAAAGCTATCTGTCTTCCGCTTGAGCGCACAACACACGGCAAGACAAGAGGCAAACAAAATCAGAACTCGGAATGCCACCAATTACATACCTGAACTCGACGACGGCTTCCCAGAAGCGAAGATTCTCTTCGGCATGAATGCTGCGGAGAAAGATGCGGAAGTGATGTCGGCCGACATGGTTGCCTAGGAGACTCTCGAAGCTCTGCGCCCACTTCTCGGCGTATGAACGAGGCAACAGCTCTTCCAGGTAGTCCAGATAGGTATCCGAGCGACGGAAGCGCGGGAACTGATCGTTCTCCAGAAGTCTCTTGACCTCCTTGATGGCCGGATTGAATTCCTCCATCTCGACGCACTCGTTGGCGACGGCGTTGCGAAGAGACTTCATGGATGCAGATGACAAGTTGATTGACGATTGATAGGTCTCGAGGATCTCGCGCGCAAAGTTGTTCTTCTCGTCGCCGCTTTTCATCTTCTTGAGCTTGTCCATCGCTTCGATGAAGCTCAGGTTCTCCTCGGCCAAGGCAATATGCAAGAAGACACGGAACAGTTGACGGCCTGAAGATTTCATGCTACCATGCGCCTTCATCTTCTCCTGTTTACCTTTTTCATCATTGAGCACGTTGTTGCAGTTTCCCGCTGCCCAGCTAGCCGCTCTCGGGTACTCGACACCGTCTGTCGTTGGAAGTGGTGGCATCTCACGGCTGGTACGGGCGTTACCGTCGAACATCGAGGCGTTCTGAGAAGAGAGTCTTGAGTTTAAACGGGTTATACGAGTGGAGACAGCGCTGTGACGGTCGGATTGGAGACAGACGTTTGCTTCTATTCACCAATCAACCAAACACTGTACGTCTTCTACTTATCTACAAACCAAGGTGGGAGCGGATGGTTGTTTCTTAAACATGCTCTGTCGTGGATGGTGGGTGCGGGAGACGATATGATATTATAGGTTGGCAGGGTGGATGGCCGGGTGTGAAGATGTCGAAGTGGCATTGGTGATGGGAAAGGGATTAGGTGATATGATGCTTGCTATTCATGCATTCCCACGGACAATAGTCGATGATTATGGGCGTGGAGAGACGGTGGCGGATTAGAAGAGAACCTACCGGATTAACAATTTCTTTTTGAGACGCCTGTTTCCGGATACCCGGGCTGAGCATCTTCTGGCCAGGGGGACTGTCTCGGTGATTCACCGGGCCTCCGCTCATGATGAGCGCGTTCGTTTCAGAAGAAGGAGAAGATGGAGAAAGAGCGCTTCGAGAGGGGGCTGATGTTGAAGAAGAAGTAGAGGAAGAAGTAGAAGAAGAAGGAGCGGGCAGCGAGGCGAATCTGCGTTGCTAGGGTGTGTTGGCGGTGTTACCCGCTCTCTCACTCCTTCTCTTTCTTTTTTCTTCTTCTTTGTCGCCGTCTCATGTTTGTCGGATGGATGGATGATAATAATTATTACGAGTAGAATCAGTAGCAGGTGGAAGAGGTGGAAAAGAAGCGAAACGTAGTGTGTCTCTCTGTGACTCCCCTGGGTTTCAAGCGGTACTTCGTCTCTCGCGCTCGCGCTTCACTGATTGATCCTTTCGGTTGTCACGCGCAGGGCACAATTAGGCTCTTGAGGCTGATCTTATAGTCCTCTGATTTCGAGAGTCGGGGACTAGATGTTTGGGCTCCCTTTCCTATTCCCGAACTCATGTATACAACAACACGTTTGTTGTCAACTTTCGAAATGATTTCATCCATGCATGGCCATGTGTATCGTATTTACCAGACAAAATACCAAGCAAATTAGAGGTTTTGTTATTGTTTGTCGGTTTTGGCGGGGGTTTGAATAACAAAGGAAGGTGTTCTGTTCTGATCTACCTCTCTACCGTATCCATTTGAGAGAAATTTCGATGACATGCAAACTGATAAGAGGGCAGTGATAGTGATAAAGGGTATAGCTAGCTAATGATTACAGTATGATCATGCTGGACGAAATGAAGAAGAAGAACTGAGAAAAAACCAAAAAGGAACAGGTGAATTTCAAAGACGGCTCTCGGCTTCGCAGAGCTGTGACGGATGGAAAACAAGACTGAGACGACTGAGGCAAAATAAGAAAAGACTGGCGATAACGACTTCAGGCAGGTGCCTTCTGCTCGACGATTCCCAGGAAGAGAAATAGTGTGGTGAGCACGGAGACGCAGACACGGATCATGTTGGCGTGAGAGTCGGAGCCGCGCGGCGAAGGAGTCGAAGAAAGCAAGAAATTGGATTGGAATTGGTATGATGGAGATTGTCGCTCTCGTGATTGGGCAATGTGATGGGAAAAAGAGACTAAGGTGCATGCGAAAGGATACAATCAGAGAGACACGTCATGGAAACAACTTACAAAATAGTTGGATCCCGTCGATGGAGTCGGCGATGTTGAGGTGGAGTTGGATTTCGGGACATGAAGAGCGTGCGACGCCGGCGCCGAAGAGCTCGATGTTACCGACGCCGAACGAGATTGCCTCCTGAAAATGAGCATGTTTTCTCCTTCTTGGTGCTTGGGGACAATGTAGTAGAACGATCGTTGCGAGACCCATCAAGGTCCAATCTACGGATAGACCGTGTTTCCATTCCCTTCAACATTGCACTTTCCCAAGTGCATTTAGCTGCTCTTCATCTGCACTTTTAATGATTCTCCCTCCAACTTCCCATCCAATTTCCGGTTTCTCTTTTGTTATTTTTCCATTTTGTCCCTTCCCCTTCACCCATTTCTCCCGCTCTCCAAGTCTCCATGACAACTGATATCACTAGAGTCTCTCTCTCGGGTAAAGAGGCGGAAAAGAGAGTGGAGAATCAGGAAAATGACACGTTTATCACCGCCTTCTTCTACTTCTCAATGACGCGCTGGTCACCGGCTCGCTTTCTGAGTTTTGAGCCGTCTTTCGAATACATTTCAGAATGTCGTGTTAATGATTGGGTTGGAAAAGGGTAATGGGAGGGTTGAACATGTGTTTCGTGCAGATTCTGCGAACTAAAGGGCGGAGTTGGAGGACTGATGTTGGGAGTGTACATGTTGGAGAAAAAGGCTCGAGTGTACTTTTCGAAGAGACCAGAGCTATAGGAGTATATGGGGAAGAGCTGAGAACGTTGGGTGAGAGTTTCCGGGGCATTTCTAATAGATCTTTATATTATAGTGATCAGGGGAAAGACTATCTAAGATCAGGGGAAAGACTATCTAAGAGATTTCCTAAGGAGCCTTTGGATCCAAAAGACAAAAGAGAACAAATTCCCAACTTGACCCCCCCCCCCATTCATAAGTTTTCTGATCACCTAAATCATTCGGAAATGATAAAAATGAACTGATCTTCCGGTGGCAAGGGCATGCCGCGTTGCGTCAGATGCCGATTTTAGCAACAATTTCCGTTTTTTTTCCAAAAATGTATTCATTTCCGGATGGATATTGATAGTGAGAACTTGGTCAAGCACCTGGACTTGGAGACTTACCTGATAGTCAATCCAGTTAAACGTTCGGCGGTAGGTTCCATGTATCAGAGAGAGAGAGAAAGAGAAAAGAGAACCAAATAGTTTGAAAATAGAAAGAACCACATCTGATAGCCAAGAACCTCTGCCAATTCGCTCCACTGAACCGGATAACATATGGCTACTGTATCTTGTGATCTACCACCAAAAAACAACTGATATTCGCATGGCTTACCCGGGAACATGGAGCTCGTTGTGGTCCTCCTCGAAAGACAGATCGAAGAAGTCATCGCGTTGGATGGAGAGTTCGGATTTACTGCGTGAGCGCCGAATATTGATATCGGATAGTCGACGGATAGTGGGCTCAATTAGCGAATTGAGCAGGGAGGATGGGGAGAATGGTCTCGATGAGGGCAACTTGCTGCAAGGAGACGACGTCCGCGTCGACGACGGCGACGACGGCGACTCGACGACAACCGGCTCGACCTCACTCGACAGTTTCGCAGAGTGTGACCGAACGAGTCGACGAAAAGGGGATATGAGGAGCGAGAAGAGAGAAAGAGAGAGTGAGAGTAGGGAATGAATCTTGAAGAAGTGATCGGCAACTTGTTCCTCTTTCTTCTCCTTCTTCAGTTTTGCGCTTCACATAAAATGGGGGCGGAGCTAGGCGAGTCCGATGCGTGATTAGTGTCTCTCTCTCTCTCTCGATGATGATAATGGGGAGGGCGGGTGGCGGTGAAAAGAGGAGTTGGAGGCGTCGAGAAGAGGTGCGAGAGTGGCAGGGACGAGGCAAGATGAGCGCAACGGGTTGTGTATTTGAACACAGTTCGGGAAAGTGTTTTGAGGAGAAGAGCAAGCCCGCCTGGGAGTTGTGCATCAAGCTTCCTTTTATGCTCGAGATTTTTAAAAATCTGCAGGAAAAGAGACCACGCCTCTGACGCAAAACCTCTAATTGATGCCTCTTTTCGAGGAGTGTGTTTCGGCCTATTTTTGGGATGATTCCGATGTCCAGGTGACGTCGTTGTCTTCTAGAACCATTTAGGCTCGAGATCTGAAGCTCAAAAGTTCTAATTGTAAGATGAAGTCTTCCGTCGATATGTCCTTTTTGCAGAAAAAGTTTGCGTCTAGACAAACTTTTTTGGGAGCTAATAATGATAACTGAGCCTGAGCTTTCCTTTTCTGGCGTTTCGATTTCGAAGTTTATTGAAGGGGAAACACCGCGCGGATGTTCGACAACGACGCCATTTCACGTCAGAGAGAGAAAGAGAGAGAGACCCACGTCAACGGACGGCACAGAGCTTATCAGCACGCTCATTACTCGCGTATTCATGTCCCAATTTCCGCCCCAAAAAGCACGACGTCTCCTCCATTTTTGGACGGGGCGAAATGAGGTGGACAATGGCATCATGTCGGTCACTCTAATCCGGGTATTGTCTCGATGAAAGGCGTAATGTTCAGGTGGCAGCACGACGTCACATTTACTCTTAATCCCAGGAGAAGTATCGGATCAATGTCGACTTGGCCGTGAATCGTTTTCCAGATCTTGTTCCTGTTGTCTTCCAGCTCGTCTCCTTCCACCAGAACACGCACGACTTGCGAATGGAACTTGCGTCATAATGATGTGTTCGAAGGCGCGGAAAGAAAGAGAAGAGCTCCTGATGATAACAATGTATAATGAGAACTGGGCTGCTAAAAATAGCCGTCGCGCGTGACGAAAATAGTCGTCAAGTTGGCAGAATATGGCCGATTTCCATCAACACCGTCGTCGTGCCGGTCTCCATGTTGATTGTGAAATCCTGCTCCTTTGGGGATTCGAGTTCGTGAGGGGGAAGGGGAAGGGGATCGAGCAAAGAATACAATGTGGGGCGGGGCACTGATTTGATTATCAAATTAGGGAAGTGATAGCTGATAATGAATCACGCTTGCTTACGGCTGATTGAGTGGGCAGGGGGAGGTTAGGATTCCCAAGAGACTGGGGAAGACGAGTGATCTAAGAACTCTTTCTGCTGATCAGGAGTATGTTTTTATGCAGTCTTGTGATGATTCGGGGGGTTAGTCTAGACTATGGAGTACGTTTCTAAAGGTTGTTTTTACGAGGAGCGTCGGATTTCAGAGCACAGAGCAGTTTAAGATCTGAGATGGGCAGTTTTCTAGTATTCCAGTAAGTAGTGTTTCTACTAGAAGTTCACCAGAAACTGTCTTTGAAATTTGACCCCTCAACGGGTCTCACAGCGATTATTACAGGATTCAAACGAAGTGGCGAAGTCTGCAATTCGGTGTCTTGAGGGTCCCGTTGGGGAATCGGATACAGTATGACTTTTTTCGTCGGCGCGAAAGAACAGTTTCGAAAAACAAACGTTAAAGTTTGAATTGTTTTTCGCGTCATCGATACTGTACTCGATTCCCCAACGAGACCCGCCGAGACACCGAATTGCGGACTTCGCCACTTCGTTTGAATCTCGTAATATCAACCGCCCACATTGGCAAAATATGCAGTTCAGAACCCAGCGTATTTTCGTTGAAGAACAGGCCGACACCGTTTTTTTCAGTTCTTCTTCTTCAGAAGGTTTTTCCGTAGTTTGTGACAATCCAAAAATATGCACTTTCAGTTCAGAATCAACACGATCAAAATCAAAATACCCAAGCGATGAAAATGACAGCTTCCGAAAAAGATTCTGGGTTTCGGAAGGCATTGACGCACTTTTCCATTTTAACACAAAGTTTAAATTTTTCCGAATTTCTACACCGACAAAACGGTCAATTTGTTGAAATTCTCTTCGGGAAACGAGCCATTCATGAACTCACCCGTCCTCATCGGCCGAATCGAAGCTTCCGTCGTCGCCATTTCCATTTCGCCGTCCATCTTCCGTTTCCTCAAGAAGATCGGGGGTTTCCGCTTTGTAAGATCGCCACATTCTCTGGAAGAATCTTCAATGAATTCTGATGGGGAAATGGGGGAGATACCGGGCAAAACACACCGAATGGCGCCTTCGCCTTCTGCTCGCTTCTTTTATATCGCCAATTTGTATTTCGTGGGAATTGAAGTCGCGCGACGATTATACGGTAATCACGAGATGGATATTCTGACTGACAAGCGATTTGTATGATTGGATGAGTCCCTTGTGCCGGTTTCCAGTCACGAGAATAATGCACTTTATACGACGACGACAAAAAGAGTGGAGCGGAGTCAATCCAGATGGAGATCAATCTGCGTCTCGCTTTTCGCCGGCGTCTTCGGAGAAAACCGCAAATTGTGTGAGTAACCATGGAAATTTTGGCTTTCCTGAAGGCTGGGAGCGACGATGACGACGACGCCATCTGGCTGCCTTCGACACATTATGAGAACGTGGAGTAGGAGGGAGGGAGGGGGGGGGGAGAAGAAGTCAGAAATTAATACTGGAAGTTTATTTACAATTGCGACGTAATAAGTTAGAGGGAGGGTCAAAAGATCGATTGATTTGTGAGATTATGAAATTGATTTAATCATGTCGGAGCGGCGCCTCGGTCGAGTCCCCGTGAAGCGGCGACCCACTCCGGATTCAGCAGGGTGTCGAGGTTCCGGATGTCTGAAACAAAGCTGATTTCATTAGCAAGACCATACAATTTGTTTATCTTACCATCGGGCAATTTCTTCTCCGCTTCTGGATTCTCGATATCTGGAGGAACTGGAACGTACCACAGCGGTCCCGTTCTCAGATCTCTCGTCGGCCTCATCTGATTGCAATCCTCCTCGTCAGAACTAGCGAGAAACTCTTCTGGCTTCACTCCTACCACATCAATCAAATCATCTTCTCCATCTTGGCTCTTGTTAGTCATGTCTTCGTCAGCATCTTCGTCCTCCAGATCAAACTCGGACTCTTTTTCCTTGTACTTTTCGTTTTCTTCAAGCTCCTGGAACTCGGGCGCAAACGCTGACCAGTTTTCCACGTGTGCTTGGGTCCAAAGAGACACAGCTCCCTGAGCAATCGACAATATAATAGGACGAGTGGGGTGCCATTGAGCGTCGAGAAGGGCTTCTCCCTTGTTACCATGCAAAATCTTGATAAGAGATCCAGTGTTGCTTTCCCAAATGTAGAGAGAATGTGCTTTCGTCGATGCTCCGCAGACATACAATCCGTCACTGTCGGTACAAACAGTCTTCCAAGCCGCCTTGTTAACCATATCCAAAACTTTGTATTTGGCCTCCACAGTCGTTCCTCTCTGATGCAGAAGCTCTTCCAGTTCATAAGTTCTGATGACCTTATCCTGGGAATTGGTAATAATGAATCGGCTTTTCATGGGAACGATGATTTGTCGGATCTGCTGAAGACTGTTCTGCTTGCAATAGGTAACACATTTCAGTGTCTCGGCATTGTAGATGATCAGCTTGCCTTTTCCTGTCCCCGCGATGATATACTTCCCCTTTCGATCGTAGGAGAGACAACTAATGACTTCATCGTTTGCACCAGGTGTATCATTGACCAGAACCCTGCAAACAAGCAATTCAATTGAATTCAACTGCAATGAAAATTTCGAAATTTTCCTTACTTTTGAATTCTCGGAGCGAATTGCTCAACGGTCGGTAGGAAATTTAGCTGGAGCACTATTGCTCTGTTGTCGTTTCGTGGATGAAACATTGTGAAGGTGACCATCGAGTTGAATCGAATCCGGTGAAGAAGAGTTCCCGCGAGCACATCGAATACAGCGATGGAGTTATCCGCAGAACTGGTGAGCAGTTTCCTGCCGTTCCGAGACCACGAGAGACAGCTGACTGGGAGCGAGTGCGCGGAGAAGGTCTGAAAAAATGATTTGGAATACAAAATTCAAAGAAAATCTCACTCTAGCGATATTTTTCGTTATGAAATCAACGATAAAGACTCGTCCGTCGGTGCATCCAACTGCTACTACACTTCCCCATCGATTAAACTTGCAACAGTTTGCCGAAGCGTTCTGAAATAACACAATTAATTTTAAAAAATGCGGAAAAAATTATATTCACCTGGAGATCAAGTTGTCCTTCCAATTCCTCGGGAAACTGAGCACCATAGTTTCGGTCGAGAATTTCGGCCATTCCTGAAAAAAATGTGAGAATTCGTTCAAGGCAGTGATAAAACAACAAGAAAATGAAAAATTTAAACAATTTTTCAACAAAATTTAAATAAGAGAACCCAAGAATCTACTATTTTTCTCTGTGGTTCGATAAAATAAGCTCGCAAGAAAATTTAAAATAATTCGGAGGGACTAGCGGACCGCGCGGCCACGGCCACTGAGCAGTGCATTCGTGTACTCCGAGAGGACAAAAACTTGCCTTCAATTGTCACCATCGTAGTTTTTTGTTGTCCGTTCTCTTCCAGCAACGTGTTTTCTTTTTCTTCTGTCACCTGACGTACTTGTTGTTTTGCAGACTTCGGGTAGAGAAAATATCACAGCTAAATAACTATAATAGCACGCTGTTAACCGCTAACTAACGGCGACTGTGAACTTGAATCATTTGTTCTCATAAATAAATGATAGTGATAAGAAACTGGCAGCGTAGCTATTTTTCGCCGTGCCGCACACCGTATCGATCACTTCACGCGGTTCGATTCCAGAAACCTCTGCTGTTGGTGGTGGTGGGTTCTAGGGAAACTATATTTATATAGCAAATAATAGGCGTCTTCTGGCAGAACTTTGTCTTTGATAAATATCTTTCCCGTGACTAATCTTTTTCTTCTATTTATAGCGTCCCAGCGTATCTACTCGCCTAATTATGTCATCTTCCCCTCCGGAAATCATTCAAAAACAACCTTTGGATGCTTATCTTCTCAACAAGATTGACACAGAACAGGTATAAATACTTTTGTTTTGAATTGATCAGAAATAACAGTCTTTTTCTTCAGGAGGCCTTTTTGGCAAAAAACCCGACGTATGATGGAAGAGACATCCTCATCGCCATTCTTGACACTGGTGTGGATCCATCGCTCCCTGGAATGCAAGTTACCACTACCGGAGAGCGGAAGATGCTCGATGTGATCGACTGCTCCGGTTCCGGCGATGTGGATACCTCGACTACTCGGACAGTCAAGGATGGAGTCATTGAAGGGTTGACCGGCCGCAAGCTCACAATTCCCGAGAAATGGACTTGCCCCACTGGACAGTACCATATTGGAATCAAGCCAATCTACGAGCTTTACACCGAAAAAGTCCATGCTCGCGCGGTCGCTGAGAGAAAAGAAGAGATTGTCGGACCATCACACAATGGAGCAACTGCTGAAGCTTTGGAGAAACTCAGCAAGCATGAAACCGAGGTCGGCGGAACCAGCGAGAAGATCTCTGATAAGTGGACGAGAGAAGATCTTGCTTGTAAAGTGGACTTCCTCAAGTCAATGTCGTCGGTAGCAGATGTAGGACCAGTGGCTGATGTGGTGACGTGGCATGACGGAAACATCTGGAGAGTTTGCTTGGATACCTCGTTCCGTGGTCGCCTCGGGATGTGCAACGTGCTCGGAACGTTCAGAGAAACCGGCGATTACGCTTGTCTCACTGATAAGGATTCCGTGGTGTATACAGTGCGAGTCAGTTCCGATGGAAATTTGACGGAGATTGCTGTTCCAACGGGAGCGCATGGAAGTCACGTTGCTGGTATTGCAGCTGCCAACTACCCGGACAATCCCCAGAAGAACGGACTCGCCCCCGGAGCTAAGATTATCTCGTTGAACATTGGAGATAACCGATTGAAATCAATGGAGACTGGTCAGGCGATGACACGAGCGTTCAACATTTGCGCTGAACTGAATGTCGACATCATCAACATGTCATTCGGTGAAGGAACACACCTTCCAGATGCTGGGTAAAATGAAGTTTCTGCAACTAAATAAATGAATGCCATTTTCAGACGTGTAATCGAGGAGGCACGACGACTGATTGACCGACGAGGTGTGATCTACGTGTGCTCTGCTGGAAACCAAGGACCGGCTCTGTCCACTGTCGGTGCACCGGGAGGAACAACGACTGGAGTCATCGGAATCGGAGCCTACCTCACTGCTGAATCGGCGGACACGCTCTACGGAGTTTTCAAGAATGTGAATAGCAACATCTATCCATGGAGCTCTCGAGGACCATGGTTAGTATCAATATGTCTGTTCAACTACAGTAATAATCGGGTTTCAGCCAAGACGGAAAACTTGGAGTGAGTCTGGTCGCGCCAGCCGCCGCGTTCGCCGGTGTTCCACAATTCTGTCGACACAGCATGCAAATGATGAACGGAACCAGCATGAGCTCCCCGAACGCAGCCGGAAACATTGCTTGCCTTCTTTCTGGATTGCGACAGGAAAATCTGAAGTGGACTCCATACACCGTTCGTATGGCGCTTGAGAACACTGCACAACTGCTCCCGCAATCGGACGCTTTCTCGCAAGGACAAGGCTTGATCCAGATTTCATCAGCTTTCGATAAACTGTCCAATATTCTGAAGAATAGTGTGTTCCCACCGAAACTCTCTCGGTTCGATGTCAGAGTTTCAAGCCATTGCAAGAAATCCAAAGGAATCTACATTCGAGAGCCGAAGTGGAATGGACCGCAGGAGTTCAATGTTGATGTGGAACCGATCTTCGAAAATCATCAAGCGGACAACAACCTGCAGGCGATTGGCTTCGAGAGGCAAATCATCCTTCAATCCACTGCTCCGTGGGTCTCTCACCCACAGACTCTGTTCCTGGTTGCTCAGGAGAGAAATCTGGTGGTGACAGTCGATGCTTCGAAGGCACCGAAAGGAGCTAGCTACACAGAGATTGTTGGAATTGACGCTGCTGATCCGACTCTTGGCCCGATCTTCCGTATTCCAGTCACCGTCATCGTTCCGGAACGAATTGTCGACGAGTATAACTCGAAGCTCATTGGAAAATCCGGAGTTCCGGAAAGAAGATTCATTGAGATTCCAACGTGGGCAACTAGTGCAAGTACGGTCTAGTTATCAGACTCACCATCCAACTAAATATTTGCAGCAATCTCTCTGTCGTCTCCAAACAAAGATGAGATGGAACGATTCATTCTTCACACTGTCTATGTTGAAGACGATAGGTGCTCCAGAAACACCGAGTGTCAGAAGGTTCAAGGCCCAGTCGGCAACGAATGGAGCAAATCGATCGTCGTACAAGGAGGCAAGACACTCGAGGCATGCGTGGTTCGCGCCTGGTCTCGTGGACAGAACCCAGTCGATATGGACATGAAGATTGAGTTTTTCGGAATCAAGAAACCAAGCACTGTATCTATGATCCATGGATCAACATGCACTCCGATTCGTATTCAAGCAGGTCCAACCAAAGGCGTTGAAGTGTTGCCGGCAATCACTTTGAAGTCTCTGGTTGTCACTTTGAAGCCACAGTCTGCCAAAGTGGAACCACTTGGCCCTCGCGACCTGTTCCTTACGTCGGGACTCCAAATCAACCGCACCTTGCTGACATACCAACTCAAGGGTAACTGATTGACATTCGCATATATATATTCGATTTATTTCGTTTTCAGTGCTCAAGCCTTGCGAAGTTAACCTTTCGTTTTCCGGACTGACTCCGTACCTCTACGAGTCAGCAGTTGACTGCGTCTTGTTCCAAATATTTGGAGCGAACAAATCGTACGTTGGAGCTTCTAGCTCCTATCCAGAACGTTGGATTCACAAGCTCGAAAAGGGAGAGTATACAATCCAGGCGCAGATTAGACACCCAGACGATCAGCTGCTGCAAGGATTCAAAGAGCTTCCACTCCAGTATGTTGTTCTTCTGCAGATAGAGTTGAAATGTTTCTTTTCTAGAGTTCATGTCAAGCTTTCCGGGAAGCCCACAATCGACATTGCTGCTTCGGCTGCCGATGCCGCGGCCGGCAAGGATTGCAAGTTCGCTGGAAAAGGACTGCTGCCGAACCAGGAGATGACTGTCTACGCTATGAGCATTGCCGAAGACAAACTCCCGAAGACCGTGGCTTTGTCCAGTGGAAGTTTCCTCGTCGGAAATTTCTCGGCTATGAAAAACACTGAGTTGAGTGCTGTTGACAAGTCGGATGTAGTCTACTACCTCAGCGAATACTCTGCTCGTCCAGCGAAAGGACTGTCGATGGTGACCGCGAAGAAAGACAAGAACCAGCAAGAAGAGATGACTGGTATGAGAAAAATGAAAGAAAAGAAACTTCAAAAACGTTGTTCAGAAGCCATCCGTGATTTGGAAGTGTCGTGGGTCAGCAAGTTGACTGACGAGAAAGCCGCCAAGGAATTCTTCGAGACGTGTCTTCAGAAGTACCCCGACCATTTGCCGCTTCTGCAAAGCCGCGTCAAGCAGCTGATGCAAATCAAGCTTGCCGATCAAACTGCGGAGGGTGTGCAGAAGGTTGTGGAGCTTAGTGGAAAGATTCTCGAGCTGACGAAGCCGAACGAGGTGCTCCAATTCCTGTCTGTGAAGCAAGAGCACGCTGACGATCTCCTCACTGTCGATAAGTGGATCGCAGTCTCCGGAGGAAGCGAGGAGCAGAGAAAGGACGCCGCGAAGGTCGTTTCCAAGTTTGAAGAACGGAAGGCGGCCACCATTGTTGCTCTGCAAGCACTCTCCTCGTTGGAGCAGGATTTGGAAGTCCGGAAGAGCAAGGCCAATGTACCGGCTAGCATTCGCTACGGCGGAGTCACCCCTCTGATCTTCGGAGGAAAGCAAGGAGAAACGATCGGAAAGAAGGCATCTGACGTCGATGCACTCAAGACGAAGGCCGAGCAAATTGACCTGGTTGTGTCGGAGGAGCTGAAGAAGTTGGATGAGAAGTGGACTGGAGGTCAGTTCTACGTGAAGCTTCTCGTCTGGTTGGCGGCTGACGACTCGAAAACCGCACTGATCTCGGCTAAGCATGCTGCTGCTCTCGGACAGTTCGGACGTTGCGCCAAGTTCCTCAACAAGGCTGGAGATGATCTGAAGGCGTCGGCAACGGATTCGAAGGCGGTGGACACAAGTCTTGCTGAAGTCTGCGAGAATCAGGAGTGGGACCACCTGACCACCCACTTCAAAAACTTGGCACTCATCAAGAACAGAGCTGCGTTCAGACTTTTCTAGTCGAATTCTTATTGTAACTGTGCGGGTCTTTATTTTTGTTTGACAGTTTTCTATGTGCCCAGTGCCCTTGTGAATATTTAAGTTTAGTTCAGTGAATAAATTATTCCGGTTCGAATTGAGATCAGATGAGTAAGAATGTCAATAAAATGAGTAAACAGGTAAGGGGAAAGGATCCGATGAGTTGGGACGTGTTGATGCAAGGCATGTAATCGCAGAAGTTCCATCCTGTCATATGGGTCAAGATCTTCTGGTACCGACAGTAGGAATGGACTCCATTAATCCCACAGAACTTGCGGACAACTGCTCGCTCGCATTGAGTTGTTCGCGACACTGAGCTGGAAGAATATGTTGCTGGAGAGCGACTTTGACTTCTAGAACTTACTCGCAACTTCCAACTTCGAGCACAGAACATTCCGTGTAAATTGTGTCCGAAAGGTCGTTCATTTCAATCGCTTCGAGGCATTGGTAGTAGACAATGACTTAAATTTGGACATCAGATGGTTTTGAAAAATTTTTGAATTTGAATTTCAACTCACAATCTTTCCCATAATCACAGTAAAACTCGAGGAACGCAGTCTGCGAAACGTAGTAGATGGCGTCGATGTCCGAATTCAGAATCGCGTGGAATGTGTTGTAGTTGAGGCAATCGTTGATGACGTCGCTGTGGCAGTGGCGGAGGGTGGAGTAGCTACTGTAAGAGGAGCAACTGATAAGGCAGCGATGACTGACTCACTTGCACATTCCAGTGGCATCCAGACGGATTTGACGGAAAGGATCCGAACTGGCCAGTGGCAGATGGGAAGCATTGATACCATAAGAGGAGAACATGTCGAGGAAGCACTGCTGAAGGACTTGATCTTGATCCTTGCTGCAGTTGTACAGAACTGCCTCATTGCCGGCGACAGTCTGCTTGACGAGACCTCCAAGATCTGCGTCTACATTGAGCAATTCGACTGTTCGGGTTGCTAGAAGAACGAGAAGAAGTGGAAGGACGGGCATAGTCATTGTCGGTTGGTGTCATGAATAAGTTAGTGCCGTGTCACTGAAGTGTTTAGTCTGAAACAGAATTGCCTCGTAAAATGCCGTCATAGGCAACCGTGCCGGTTTATAGCTTTTCGGGAGGTTGTGTGTGATGTTTGTTTATCGGTAATTGACTTGGAATTCCGAAATGTCAGAACCTTCTGCCCTTGTGATGTTTCAAAGGCGAGCTGATTGATGATCTAACCACTTATATTGAAAAATAAATAAATAACATGTCGTTTGTAAATGCCTTGCCCAAGTAACTATATAGAGGTGCGTCGAGGTGTCCAAAGTGACGAAATTTCGTCGACGTCCGCAGAATACCACCACGTCAAATTGCACAAAAATACGGTATGCGTCGTTGTTTACCGTGTTTTCGTGCAATTTCACGTGACGGTGTTCTGCGGACCTCTACGATCTCTACGAAATTTTGCCACTTTGGACACTTTGCCGCACCTCTATAATAGAGATTGTTTGGACAAGGCATAAATAAGTATAACAAATGTTTTTATCGTAGTGTTTTGATTTTGAGAAGAGAGAGAAGGGGGGTGGAGATTGGAGATCAATAAAAAACTGATATCGACAAGATCAAGAACAAAAGCAAACAGATCAGAGAGTCTCGAGGTTTCGACGAATTGATACATGGCATGTAGTCGCAATAGTCCCATCCAGTCATACCAGTGAGTATCTTTTGGTATTGACAGTACGACATTGCTCCCGTGTGTCCGCAGTTTTTTCGGATTATTGCACGTTCGCATTGAGTCGTTCGGTATACTGAGCTGGAACGTTGGGAATTGGAGAAGAAAATAAATTTTCTAAATAACAATAAAAATAAAAACAAAACTGACTTGCACGTGCCGACTTGTACTTCAGAGCATTCTTCGTAAAGAGTGTCAGACAAGTCGTCCATTTCAATGGCTTGGAGACATTCGTAATAGATAAAAACTAAAGTGTCAGGTTTATTGTCGCTAAAAGTGCTTCAACTTGAACTCACAATCTTTCCCATAATTGCAGTAGAACTCGAGAAATGCAGTTTGCGAGACGTAGTAGGTGGCGTCGATTTCAGAATTCAACACGGATCGGAAACTGTTGTAGTTGAAGCAATCACTGATGACGTCTTTGTGACAATTTCGAAGGGTGGAGTAGGTACTGTAACAATGATAAATAAGAGTGATAAGAATGATGAGAAAACAACAACAACAACAAAAACAAAAAATGATACCTGCACATCTTCTTCGCATCCAATCGCACCGTCGTAAAAGGATCAGAACTGGCTGATGGTAGCTCGGAACCATTGATACTATGCGAGAGGAACATGTCCAGGAAGCATTGCTTGAACACTTTCAGCTGATCGCTACTGCAGTTGTGCAGCACTGCCACATCGCCCGGCACGGTTTCTTTCAGCGCTCCACCGAAATCCGCGTCGATGAGGTGAACATGTCGAACGAGGAAGAACAAAAGGATCAAGCGCTTCAGAACTTGC
>LR564743.1:10239-22510 GCA_900536345.3 Caenorhabditis sp. 39 LS-2015 | reverse complement strand
TCGACACCGCCTCCCCAATCGACTCCGCAACGATCAAAACGAGCCAGTTCGCATATGGCGACAGTGGCGATATCGCAGTGTTTCACAGAAGAAGGCTACGTGTCAGTGCCCATGATGCCCATTCAGCGCACGCCGACAGACACTCCGAGCAGCAAAAGAGCCAAATTGAGCAACGCTTCTTTGAACGGAGCACCCAGCAGTTCGAAGGACACGGCGAATTCTTCTACCAACAACAACAATCATGTGGATCAGGTAGAAACTGTTCAATTCGAGAGATATTTTAAATGTATCAATCATTTTCAGAACGACGCCTCCACCAACGTAATGAATACAAAGTGCGTTGACACTTCGACCCTGCTGAGCAATGAGTCGATTATGGATGCTCCGGCGGGTAGTCAGATGCTTCTGGAAGTCACCGTCATGTACAGGATAAGGAACATGTTAACATTCAAGATCAACGGCTGCGGAATGCTCGGATTCCTCAGCGACGGACTTCCGCCGACGAACAACAGTTTGGCGGGAACTGCGAATGCGAATAACAACAAAAAGAAGTCGAATAATCCGGACGAACCGAAGGACGGGTATGTTTGTTTTGGTTGACAGTGTCACATTTATAGTTAGTGATAAGGAATTGAAGAGATAAGAACATAAATATTTGGCGGAATGTTAAGAAGGAGGAAGAGAATTTGAAATGAACAGAGTGGAAACTATTCAGCTGACTGAAAAGTGAAAAATGTTCCAGACGCTCGAGTTCTGCGAGTTCGAACGGGAGAAACGGCCGCGGAAGCAGTCGAGAACCATCGAGTTCGAAAGATAAGGGGAAGAAGGATGGAAAGAGAAAGAAAGAAGAGTCGGTGGACAAAGAAGAAGATCCGGACGAGGATCAGCAGCCGGAAGTGTACGGGTCGAATCAGTGCGAACTTGTGGAACTCAATGAGAATGAGATGCACGATTGCCACTTCGAAGGGTGCGAGAAAAGATATCACAAGGCCCAGGAACTCGAATATCATATCACAAATAATCATAAAAAGAAAGCAGTACGTGCTTTTTACCAAAAATCGATTGATGTTTTTTGTTTTCAGTTAGTTTACGAGTCACTTTGCACCCAAACGGATATAATAGAAATGAAAGAGATGCAGACAGAAACAGACGAGGAACTGTTGCCGCAGCCGCAGATGCCAGTGCTCAAGAAGGAGGAGCCCATCAAGGTAATTGATATTTTAAGTATTTAAGCATCATCGAATATTATTTTCAGGCAGGAGGTCCAATCTTGTACGAAGACCTTTCCGACGACGATCCGGAGCCGAAGAATCTCGCAGCACCCACTCTCGCGCCGGCTTCATCGAATCCTTCGGCTGCTGCCGCCCTAATGGGAATTGCTCAAGCTTCATCTTCGACGGGCGGAACCCCGGTTCCAGTTCCAGTCAGTCAACCTGTTGTTCGGTCCAGTACTTCCACTCCGATCTCCGCTAAAATTGGCATAAATCCGGCAATGATTGCTCAAGTTAATGCGCAAAACGCGGAAAAGAACAAACAGAGAAGTGAGTTTTTATTGTTTCCTTCCAGTATTTTGAATTATTTTATTGTAGCCGTCGTCCAACCGCAGCCTCATCCAGTCACTTCATCCATTCCATCTTCTTCTGCTCAACCGCCTCCAGGAGTCATACAGGCGCATCCGATGCAACAATTCATGGGTCCTCCATTCCATCCGTCAATATTGCATCATCCACAAATGACCGCAATGGGATTGGATCCTCGGATGACTGCAGCGCTGACACAACAACAGCAGCAGATGTCTCGAACGCCTTCTCGACAGCCCAACGTCGATTCGCATAAGATCCACGAATTGGCAAAGGCTAAGGAGAACGAGCAACGACAGCGACAGCAAGCTACGACACCAAAGACGTCGACGCCCGGTGGAATGCCTTCTGGAGCACCGCAAGGGACACCGCAGAGACAGTTCCTCCCAGCGCATATGATGCCACCTGGTAAGTTTAGAAATTGAGAAAAGAGTTTGCGAATTAAACCTATCAGTTCCAGGAACTCCTCAAAGTATCCAACAACAGCAACAGCAACATCAGGCAGCAGTGGCGGCGCAAGCTCATGCTGCACAGGCATTTGCACAAGTACAGGCGCAGCAGTATATGATGGCACAAATGGCTCAGCAACAAGCGGCTGCTCAGAGGCATATGGTGAGTTTATCATTTGAAACAAACATAATTAATCGAGATCAAAAGTTTCAGCAGCCTTCACAACAAGATCTAGTGGCAGTTATGATTGCCTTGCAACAGCAGCAACAAATGCAGCTTGCCCCAGGAGCCCCGCCTGTATTCCCCGGCGGACCTCCACAAGTCCCTCCAAAATAACCATATTCCCCTTCTTCTCATTCATCGGAATTCCTCTTCCACTTGTCGCCAATTCGAGTTTTTCGTCCTCTCACCGGTGGCATTTCCCTTCTCTTTTCGGATGTTTTCTTGTTAGTTTCTGGTATTCCTTTCGTTCGTTTCTTCTGTTCCACGGATAATCTTATTTCCTGTTCTTCTTCCATATTTCCTGTCTAACTCGTCTCTCATCCGTTTTCTAAATTCCGTGATATTTCCAATTATTCGTCCTTTTGCTTGTCCCCGGTTTCTCGATAGATTACTGCTCCCTTTCCCTGATTACCATATTCCTTCCCCATTCTTTCCCGAAACAAAACAACCCACTTTTCCATGTTTTCATGTTCAATTCCCTATCGATTTCCTTCTCTTTCTTCCCCTTCTTTTCTTCTTTCGTACCATTATGTGAATATGAGACGAATCTGCTACAAATTGTTTGGTTTTGAACCGATTCCTTCAGAAATATTCATTTTATCCGCCGTTTCCTGAACTATTCTTCTTTTTCTTCTATTTATAGCCCGCCCTTCCGTCTCTTTCTTGTTCCTTCCGACTCCCGATTTCGATCGAATCCTGTCTGAATTAATCAGATTTACAAGAGATGAACAGTTCGCTATTTCCAAACAATCTGATAATCGTAATAATATGTTTGTAGGTGTGAAATGTCAGCTCTCCCCTGGTTTTTTGTCCGTCTTCCCCCCATTATCCTTCCTCTTTTTGCTGATATTTTCCATTTTCTCTGCTCGATCCAGCCGATGAGAGAGTATTGATCGAGAGGAGAGTGCGAGACGACGAGAGGGAATTACAACGAAACGGATGATCTGCAAGCGGCGTCTCCGACGGTTTCACCTGAATCCGTGTGCATCGACCACTTTTTATGAAGCAACTCGTCCCCCGCCTTGAGAAGAAAGAGAATGGAGAGAGAAGAGACGCAGACACCGGAGAAGAAGAAGAACATCTGCTGGAAGGAGCCGAGCCGAGGGGGAAGGATCACAAATTGAGATGTTTGTTTGTTTCCCTCAAATGAACGCTTTTTCAATTGTTTTCTTTCCGATAATATTGAACTTTATGAGCGTTTTCGGGTGGTCCGTGAAGGGAGAAAAGGATACAGTAATCCAAGAGCGGCAGTTCAAAATGCCGTTAGCCAATGAGGAACAATTGATTCAATTGATTCATGCTCGTTTTTTGAAAATATGGAAGTTAGGAGCAATAGTGTGTCAATTGATGTGAAAATGGGTCTCGACACGATCAGACATCTTGGCACAAAATTCAAATTGAACTTTTAAATAAATCGAGTATTTTTCCACTTTGCTTGAATTGGAAACGTTTCGTTTTCAGAAACTATCAGATCCGACTGCTTTTGGACATGAAACAAATTGCCCTCTGGGAGGAAACACTTTTGAATTATATGTAGGCCTGCAATTCAAAGAACAAACTGTATATGTGTCTCCAGGAATGTCTCACTGTATCCGATACTTAGGAACTCGAAATCTGTGATTAGCTGCATCGAACCGACATCTCCTGTCAGTTTTTAATTCGTCAGAAGTGTTGGAGCTTTGCAATTGAGTTGAGCTCTGCTGACAATGAGATGAGACCCGATGTTTCCCAATTATAACTATTTTCTTCAAAATGTTTTTTCAAACTTCGAATCCCAATAATTGCCGAAAAAATATTCGTCTTAACATTTGAAGTTGCGAAATATCGGGGTCTCGCTGAGATACCGTTCAGCGCCTTGCTCCACGAGTGTTCCCTGTTGAAATGAGACGTTTTGTCGATAAGTATACGAGTACCATCTAGTTTCGTCAATTTCGCAATGGTGTGACGTTGTCAGAACAGATAACTAATACACTCAGGGCGTCTCAAAAGTTAACGATTCCCTGTTCTCTGACAAATGAACCTCTGCCACTGATCTCGCTGCGATTTCCTCAATGCTTCTTATCAGGTCGATGGGAGACTTCAATTATACCATGACTGACTAAAAAGCTCTTACCAACCGTGTCCCGTCAATGAGTTGTTACCGCCAAAAAACAATACCAACTGGTCACCGATACACTTGACACTCGATAAACACGAATCTATCGCTCTAACTTCTTCTCAAAGTTCTCCATAATTTGGAGTATCAATCACTATTCTAATCTCGCCTCCCAACTCCCAAACCACTTGGATCCATCATCCGAATCAGTGACGAATCACCCGTTCGCCGCTCCCTTCCGTCATCACAGCTCATCAATATTTTGCTCGCCACAAACAAAAACTGGCGATCCAATTGAGTTGGCTGGTCCGTATCCCACACACACACACCTCCGGCCATCCATCCATCCATCCATCCATTCTCTCCCATTTCGTTTAGCTCTTCGATCAGTCGAAAAGAAGAATGTGTGAAGAGAAAAATGACTACCGTAGTCGGAAGAGAGCATGGGAAAACGGGAGGATCGGAGCAGAGACACGGGGAGACGAATTGTTGGGATGAAGGGGAAGCAGGGGAAGGAGGGGAAGGCTCATGATGAGGGGGCGGCCCCCGAGGAGTGTAACAGAGGCGTCTTCTGGCACAGAAGGCAGTCCCGCGGCACAATGAGATCCCGACGGCAGAGGGAGCCGACGGGAGCTGATGATGCTCGAAGAAGAAGAAGAAGAAGCATCCACCCACCCACTCTCTCCTTCCCTCCCTCTCTCTTCTTCGCCCCGCTTCTGTTTTCTTCATTTCTTCTCGAAATTGAGACACCGCCACTCATTTCCCCCCGACCCGTCTCGACGAGTTTCTTCTCTTTTTAAGCTTTTCTGGGAATCTCAGGATCAGGGTTACTGTAGATCTTGGATGCTTTCGTTTCAGGACCTAGAACAGAAACTGATCTGATTGTTAATGAACCTTCCGGGACCATTTTGTCTTCCTCAATCCCCAGTGTTCAGGGTGAACTTCAGACATTGTTTCCTTTGTTCTGAGTATCTCCTGTTAGCTTCGAGATCCAAATAGTTGCCGTAGTCTTTGCAGATCTTGCTCTTTCCAAATCCTAAGTTATTGAATGATCATGAAGTTTCAAAACTTATAAGTTCTCCCAACAGAATCCCCGTCTGATGACCGCTACAGTCCCTCCCCTCCACCAGAGTCATCCCCTCGCCCCCTCGCCTCCCCCCCTACCTGACAATGCTCATCATCTCATCTTGATCTCGGGATTTCATTCCCTTCGAGATGCTGACAATTGCCATTACACTTCTCCCCCTTCCACCAATTGTTTTGCTCTTTCCCTTATCTCTGCACCCTCTCCTTCTTCCACACTCTCTCTCCTCTACCTGTTTATCCATCAGAAATCCTCTCGACACAACATGTTACGAAAGAAGAAGAAGAAGGCGAAACTCGAGAAGAATCGAACGCGCGTTTTCCTGAAACTTTCCGTCCGTGTTTCGTTTTCGTACATCAGAAAACAATCATTTCCCTCGATTTCCTCTTCCTTCTTTTCCCACAGAATTGTCGTTTTTATACAAACAAAACAAGTGTTTTTTCTTTGTCCTGACACGTCTATGACCATATGGAATATGGAGAACAACCATCGCTTTTTGTATTGTTTCTTGACATTTTTCACGGAAATTGCCATTTTTTGGTGCTTTTCCGAGGTTACTGTAGTCGTCTCGAGACCCTTTCCGTCTTGTTTTTTCCTTTTCTGATAGGTTTAAAAGACTGAATTTCAGGTAGAGAATGCCGCCAACTGAGGATCAAGTCGCCGTCGGTAAGTCGAAAAATTGAAGGTTGCTGTTCGCCGAAATCTCCGAAAAAGGTCGCTGCTCAGTGAAATATGTGTTTTATGTTGCTACGAAAGCTGATAACCAAGGCATATTAGAGAAACATATGCCCCGGTTTCCTCCACTAATCATGTATTTTCTGCTGCTCCGATCTGTTGTCCGTTGTTCCCGTTCCGTCCCTTTCCCCCCGTCCCACGCTCTCATTGTTCACACCACAAATCCTCCCCTTCCCGCTTCTCCCGATGCCTAATTTTCCGTCGGCGGGGGGATTCCTTGTGTTGACATTCGCGTCATTGCTTTTGCTCCTCCCAGAAGAAGGTCAAAACTGTCAAATGAGCAGTCCGAGATCTTTTCGAAGTGATCAAGAGCAGCATTTCGTACGATTTTATTCAAATTCGCATTGTTTATTCGGAAACGTCGAGGGGAAGAGGTGTGGGTGTCAATGTGTGGACTCGCTCGATTTGTTGCTTGATTCCTGTAATTTTCTGTTTTTGTTTTGTCTCTTCTCTCGTTCGACTTTCATCCCCAACAGTAAGGGAAGTGTCGCCGAAGGAGCATCACTTCCTAATTTTTATTAGAACTCTAAAGTTAAAGACAATAGAGAAAAAAGGTCAATTAACAAAATGCAGAGCTATACGTGTTCCATATTTTGTTAGTTGACATCCTTTTGATATCTCTTATCACTTCCGAGATAATCAGCGAAATACACCTACAGCCTCGCTTGAGCTTCCATACTAATCAGTGAGGCATTTTCCTCTTTTTCTGGATCTTCTCTCCCTCGCATTCCTCTCTCTTTTTCTCTCCAAAACACACTTGCTCCCCCGTGTCCCGTCAGTTCAGTTCGCCCTCTTTTTCTAATCTGGGGTAACCTAAACCGAACAACCAACACACCTCCCTCCCAGCTTCTCCTTCTTATTTTACTCCATTCTTCTCCCACTGATCATCACTTTTTCACATTTTTAGATGTTTCGGAACGCGACGAAATAGTGCGCAAGAGTAAGAGAGTGCTCTCTGAGGAGGAGCAAACAGAGAGGGAGGGAGACACACGGGAGCACGCTCCCTGCCCTCAAATATACAATATTGTTCTTCTTTTCTCATTTATTTTAAACTTTCTTCTCGTCCCGAAAGAGACGCAGAGACGGCCGAACCACTCGACTCGGCGGGCACAGTTCTCACAAGTTTTTACGCGCCTCTTCCACACTTTCTCTCCCCGTTTTCCACTGATTACTGATTACTTTGCTCTCTGGGATTCCCCAAGTGGTCCAGGAGTGAAAAAATGAGAGGAGACGATGGAAGATTTGATATATAACTGATAGTAATTGATACCAAGTTGATCTTTATACGTTCCTCACCTCAGAGCGAATACTTCTGTATCTAAAACTTCGGAAGAGAGCTGCCATTGAGTGTTTAGCAACCCAGAAATTCGAAGAAGACTCTAAAAACGTGCAAAGGCACTGGAATTGCGTCAGCAGTAGTTTAACGTGCTCAAGTAGATCAAACCCTTTAATCGCGCCGCCATCCCCCATAAAATCGTCCGAATCACTTTGGATTTCTCTCTTTTTTCTGCCAAACTTCTTTTCCGAACGAATCAAAAACCACCGGCCAATCGAGATTCAGAATCGGAATCCGTTGAAATCCGGCGCCCATCAAAATGGCCATTTAGTTTTTTCGAATTGCAAAATACAAAATCAATGGCATCTGGGCATTGTTTCTACTCTCTTCTCCTCCCACCAACTAAACAATCAAATCCCCTTTCCGTTGGAGAGATCTCTGCTTCTCTGTCACTCTCTCTATATCCCACACTCTCTAATCCTTCCAGTTGAACAGCTGAACTAAACATTTTGCTCTCGTTCTTTGTCTTCCCGTCCTGATTCTCCAAAAGAAAGTTCCAAAATCTCGTGTTCCAGATATCAAAGTAAAAGTTCAAACAGACAAGTGTTCACCGTGTTACTACTGTAGGTTATCACTGAACACACAACTCGGCAGCCTCGCCCTCTCCCCTCCAATCCCAGAACCAGTTCTCGTGTCGAGACCCCGTCTCCTTCCGCTTGTTTCCGTGCCATTCCCCTACCCGACTGTCTCTTCTTCGCACCACCGCCATGCTCTCTTTCAATACTTCCACATCTGCATCCAACTTCCAATCGGCCTCCTCGAGGTACTCTTCTTCTTCATCGAGAACCTCTTCTGATGCTGCTGCTGCTCATCCCAAACTCTTCCCCGAGCATTTCTATCCGAGCGGTCTGTCCCCGAGACAGTCGGAGGCCCTCGAACGACTTCGTCCGAATCGCGAACGAACCATTCCGATTCATGTAGAGCCCCGTGCTCCAGACGCCTTCCAGAGAGCTCCAGAAGAGCTTCAGAAGGTCCCGGAGGTCCACATCACCTCCCCGAAAGCCTCCATCGTCCCGTCATTCGAATCCGAGCACCGAGGCCTTCAATCCACCCCGGCTTCCTCTCAAATTCCCTCGAATTATCGTCAATTCGTGGCAGCTCCCCGTTCGCCACGTGGCTATGGGGACTATCCGGAAATGACTGGAAAGGCATCGGCTGCTCCGGCAGAAGCTGCTCCACAAACTGCTCCGATTCCGATTGTACAGACACCAAGAGCTCCAGTTCAATCCCAAGTTCCAGTCCAGATTGCGCCTCAAAAAGTTCAGATTCTGCCGCAATTGATCACTCCGCGACCAGTTTACTACTATGCTGATGAAGGTTTTGTGTGACTTTTTCTTCTTTTTTCTCCAGATATTTTTTGTCTCTTTGTGAATGTTTTGCATGATGTCCAAAAGTGTCAGTTTGTCCAGTTCTTGTCCTTTTTTTAAACGATTTATTTCACTGAGTAGCGACACGAGACTGAGCATTTTTCGAAAGAAAAAGAAACAATCAAAATTTCAAATGAAAATCCCATCATGACTTCTCATCTCATTTGATAATTGCAGAGGAGCAGCCAAATGCCACCATGGAGACCAAGGTCACCGGCCAGGGCCAGCCGAAACGCGTCGGTCGCTGGACCCTCGCCCAACTCCGTCAGACCGACGGAATCATTCCGAGCCAGGCCGGATGGAACAAGGGAGACTCGCAGAAGTTGATGACCAACTTCGGAACGCCGAGAAACACGAACACCCGTGTCAAGTCGGAGAACCTGCAGGAGATCCCGGAGGACATTGCCCAGCGCACCCACGGAGAAGTCCGTCTGCAGTCCGGTACCAACAAGTACTGCTCGCAGAGAGGAATGACCGGATTCGGATCCGGACGTGACGTGTGCAGAGAGGGAGTTCGCGTCGCGCAGAACCCCGCTGATCTGGCTGTAAGTGTTTTAAAACTGTTTTAGAGGGAATTGAGTGTACGTGTGATATTTCGGGATGGTTTCGGTTGTTTGGGTTTCAGATTACGTGCTATCGTAATCCTGGTAGTCCCACGTACTAGAAGGGTAAATAGATATTTTAAGTTGGGAGAGAGAGAGAGACATCAATCGATAAATTCCAATTGAGAGATCAATGTTTTGCAGGAGCTGCCAGAAGAGAAGATCCGCATGTCGGAGGGAATCGTCCGTCTCCAGGCCGGTACCAACAAGTATGATTCGCAGAAGGGAATGACCGGATTCGGAACGGGACGTCGTGAGACGACCAAGATGGTCGACTCGAAGCATCCCGAGTACGATCACGAGAAGCCGGATCAGTCGGAGATCCCACTTCAGTCGGGAACCAACAAGTTCGCCTCGCAGAAGGGAATGACCGGATTCGGAACGGCGCGTCGCGAGACGACCAAGATGGTCGACACCAACCATCCAGACTACTCGCACGAGCAGTCCATCGATCAGACGACCATTCCATCTCAGATGGGATCGAACCAGTATGCTTCGCAGAAGGGAATGACCGGATTCGGACAGCCACGTTGGGAAGTCTTGGACCCGTCCATCTCGTGGCAGAACCGCAAATCGCAGGGAATGGTCCGTCTTCAGTCCGGAACCAACAGATTCGCCTCTCAAGCTGTAAGTCATTCTTCTGGAGAATTCGGAATGAGAAATGCAACGATTTCAGGGTATGATCAACTTCGGAACCATCAGAAACACCACATTCGAGGCCGAGGGAGGTGAGCTGCCGTACGAGGCGATGAAGGTGTCCGAGACCATCATTCCAAGCCAGGCCGGATGGAACAAGGGAGATTCGCAGAAGGTTCGTTGAAAGACAAAAAAAGGAACTTCCCATGCCGGGAATCGAACCCGGGCCGCGTGGGTGAAAACCACGAATCCTAACCACTAGACCACATGGGAGCGGCGAGACGGCTGTTCCCCAAAGCCGTTTTGTGCGCGGGTGCTTCTGATATTTTGGGAACATTCCATACCAATTCGATCAATTTTCAGAAGATGACATCGTTCGGAGCACCACGTGACGTGAAGGGCAAGCACTTGAAGAGAATTTGGGAATTGGAGTACCCAGAGGAGGCCGAGGTTTCCCTGGACCGTCTCTAAGCCCCACCCCTTTCTGTTTTCTTTCCCACATGATACCTGTGCATAATTTGCTTCTTCTTCTTCTCTCCCTTTCTTTCTTGTTTTCCCCCCATTTTCTCCAAACCCAACGTATGCTGAACCCACCCCCTCATCCCATTTTCTTCTTCTTCTTTTCACACATAAATTCGGACGTTTTAATTGAGAATCGAGCAATTTGTTTTTTGCAACGAAAAAAAAACATGAAATTCACATTGAAATAATTCAATTGATATCAATAAACTCGAACAAACATTCAAAATTCAGGTGATCTAAGCAGTTTTCAGAAAAAGAAACGTTGAGAGGAAGAGACGGCGAACACAAGAAAATGAAGAATCGGACAATTTTTGTGAAAGAATCACCGCAAACCTTTTAAATACAGGCGATTTCACACCGGATCCGGTCGGAAACTCGGCTTTTCGAAATTTCGAATAATTTGGAATCAAATTTGATAAACAAGAAAGGCTACTGTAAACGGTGAACTGTGCAAGTTGTCGTGAACGTTTTTGCGTACTTCCTGTGTACTCCTCTCTTTTCGAAACTAATTTCATTCGGCGCCAAACTTTCCCCGCCAATTCACTTCTTTTGCCCGCGATTTTTTCCGATATTTCACACTTTGTTCATTTTTTCTCGAAGGTTTTGATGACTTTTCTTTTTACTCGAATCACCATTGAATTCAGTTTTTACAGGAATTCGTTCTTCTCCATTTTGTATTCTCTTCTTTCATCTTTGCCCAAGCTTTACTTCTAATTTTGCAGTCATCATGACCGATATCAGACGTCTGGTTGACGGAATTGAGCGGTGGGTTTCATTTGGCGTTTTCGACGTCATGGAAGCGATCCGAGTCGAGATGAAAAAGAATTGGTGAGTTGATCATCACATCTAGAGAGCAAAGGAACGTTTCCAGTTGTCAATTCCCTATGGACACGCCTGAAACGACTCCTGAAGGTTCATCATCAAGTTCCCGTGCCCAGTCCCCTGACGAATTTTCTTCGTCTGTGCCTCTGTCGGTTTTGGAGTTGTTGCATGCAGAGAGACCAGATTCACCAAGTGAATCGACTGCGGGAGATGATTCGCATTTTGATGTCGTCGATTGTTTGCAAGAAGACGATGAAGAAGACGAAGAGTCTTATCTCAAGAACAATTTCGCAGAGTTTATCAATCATTTCGCGTGGCGAGAACGGCAAATTGACCTGAAGAAAAAGCGGTCTGAGCAGAGTGAGCAGAAGAAAACGAATGGTAGAAACAAGAACGAAGCTGTTGATGGTGCTGAAGGAACCGACGGAGCTGATGGCGCTGATGGTGCTGACGGTACCGATGGGACTGATGGAACTGATGGAACTGATGGTGCTGATGGTACAGATGGTTGCACTTTAAGCAGATCTACAAGTAATGTGGACGATTCTTCACGACAAAATACACCACGAGAAGCACCGGCAGGAGAACCAGAAAGGGAGCTGCCAAGAGAACCAGCAGCAGCTCCACAGCAGGAGGAACCAATCACAGCTCCGCAGGAAATTTCTCCAGAAGAGTTTCATGCGCTCCAAGGCTCGACGACGCGTCCAGTTACTGCATCGAGCAGTTCATCTGTCGCCCAACCTCCTAACATCCCTGAAGTCATTCCAGAGATTCCTGTAGAGGAATCACAAGAGGTGACTGCAGAGGTTAGAAGGTCTCG
>LR564743.1:0-10139 GCA_900536345.3 Caenorhabditis sp. 39 LS-2015 | reverse complement strand
CAGTTCATCTGTCGCCCAACCTCCTAACATCCCTGAAGTCATTCCAGAGATTCCTGTAGAGGAATCACAAGAGGTGACTGCAGAGGTTAGAAGGTCTCGTTTTTCCACTCAACCGGATAAAAAAGTCACAGAAGAGAGTGCGAACAACAGCAGCGGAGCGACTTCTGCTCGTTCCCGAAAGTCTGAGGTATCCGACACCTTGGTTTCAAATTTAATTTGCTTTTTTCAGAACAGCAACGGAACCAAGTCACCTACTCAAAACGAGAACGGCTCGGCGAATCCCACTGCCGCATCCACGTCTGGAAGCACGAACCCATCGCAACCTGGACCTAGTTCGGCATGAGGTTTTTGACGAGAAGGCGACCATTTCGCAAATGAGTTCATCCGGTTTTTTGCATGTTTTTCTTCATTTTTTTTGTATTTAATTTTGGCATAATCCTCAGCACACTCATCTATTCTAATATCTTCTAGTCCATATTTATTTTAATTTCATATGTACATATGTAGAAAACATTCCATTATTTTCCTAAATATTCAAATAAGTTGTATGCAATGCTTTATTTTCTTATTATTCTAAATCCTAATTCCTAAATCCTCCACTTATTTCTAAATATTCCTTTTTATACGGGTCATCATTTCCATTATATTTATTCACATAATTGCAAATTCATAATATGCATAAATTTGTTAGGAATTCATTTATTAGACAGTCTCCTTCTGCATTTCCCAGGATGTTTGTGTTCACTTGTTATATCTTGTTTCCTTTTCTTTTTTCTTTTGCATAACTTCCCGATTTTCATAGACAATGCACGGATTTGATATCATTGGAAAAATGGACGAATGGTTCAACAAGGATCTTGATCAACTGCTGACGCGGGTTCTTCAAGCAGTTCCAGACGGAATGTTTGTGAGATTGGAATCCTTTCAGATCAAACTTTATTTTGCAGTTCCGATAACAACCATATCCTGGCAAACCGATGCCCGTCAATGAAATCACGACTGAAGACCCTTGAGAAGTTCACTGTTGATGAGCCAGAACTCATCGAATTCGATGTCGAAGTTCCGACGGCAGAAGAGCCGGATGGCGAGAAAAGACCGGACTCGCCAAAAGAAGAAACTTCCGAAGGAATGAATGCTCCAGAAGTGGAGGATGAGTCATCAGAAAGCGAGGAAGAAGACGAGGAGAAACACAAAGAGAAGAGTCTGGCAGAAGTGATCAAGGGATGGGCGAACAAGAAGAGAAGGCTGGATATGAAAGAGAGAATGTTCGGAGAGGATATCGAGAGGAATCGGAAGAGGCGGAAGATGGAAGAGGAGAAGAGTAGACCGAATGAAGGGCCTAGCGATGGATTCTTTGACTGCTGTTTGAAGAAAGAACCGCGTAATCCAGAAAATTCTGCAGAAGATGTTCCAGCTCCTGTTCAAGTCACGCAACCGCAACCGGAAGAACAGCCAGAAGCCCAACCGGCAGCAGCTGCTTCCTCTTCGAGTTCTCAGCCAATAGATATTCAACCAGACCAACCTTCACAGGCGGAAACTGTCTCTGAACCTGAAACTCAATCAACTTATGTTGCATCTGCACCAGTATCTTTAAAATCATCGAAGACTCGACCTGGAACTGCATATCCTTTAGCACGTACGTCTTCCGTAGACAGTAATTCGTTGCCTGAAACGACGGAACGCACCGCATCCATTCCTCACGGAAGTTATACGGATTATAGGAAAGCTGAAAGAAATACAAAATCGTCCGAATCGATCGGAGGAGAGCCTGGAACATCCGGAACTCACGTTCAGCGGGATGAAGAGGAGAAGGAGGAAGATGAAAAAGAAAAAGAAGAGAAGACAAACGAAGACGAAGACGAGGAGGGTCAAGGGACCAGTGGAACACCGGGCATTCGCAGATCGAAATCGCCGCATGATAAGGATCGTGATGATGGCGGTGCCGGAGGAGAAGGTTCGTCGGGAGCTGGTGCTAGTACCTCGAATGCACAGGTAAATCAAGACAAAGATTGCATTCACTTTCAAATTTATTCAGATGTCTAGTACTACTTTGGCTCCAACGCAAAAGACCCAACGAACCGGTAAACGAGGAGCAACTGTAACACCCCTGGGTGCTGGCAGCACGGCAGCTCTGGTGAGGCTCCCAAATGTTGAGCCGCCCGTTACCAATCCCAGCGATAGTTCAACACAAATTTCGGCTGAACCAGCGAAACTAGAAGGCACTAAAACTGACAATAGTGATAACTAATAATGTATTATTTGTTTCCGGAGGTTTCTCTATGTGTTGTTATGTTATTTTGAATTTATTTTCATCTCAAATTGTCATTTCCAACTCGGAATTATGACTATACACGATTTCAATATTTCCATTCCCTTTTCGTGTACACAAAGTGTAAAGTCACAGAGAACTAACATTTATTTTGGATATGTTTATATATAAACCTTTCATCATGTTATAACCCCGAGATGCCTCCCTTTTTCCTCCTGTTTTGTCAGCCATTGTTACCTATTCAGTCTTGTCTGTTCGTTTTCCAATCCAAACTTCCTCTTTTCAGGTGCCATGAGTGGCTCAGATATTGTCGAGCGAATGGATGTCTGGTACTTGTCGAAGATTGAGTCAATTCTAAAAATGGTTCGCACAGTTCCAGTCGATAAGTAAGTGATTTCTTGTAGTTTTAATGTTCCAATGATCATTTTCGCAGGTCCACCAACAACGATGTTTTTCCCGAATATGTATTATCAAACTCTCGAATGAAGATACTCGAAAACTTCATAGCCGAAGAACCTGAACTCATCGAATTCGATGTCGAAGTTCCGACGGCAGAAGAGCCGGATGGCGAGAAAAGACCGGATTCACCAAACGAAGAGACTTCCGACGGAATGAATGCTCCAGAAGTGGAGGATGAGTCATCAGAAAGCGAGGAAGAAGACGAGGAGAAACACAAAGAGAAGAGTCTGGCAGAAGTGATCAAGGGATGGGCGAACAAGAAGAGAAGGCTGGATATGAAAGAGAGGATGTTCGGAGAGGATATCGAGAGGAATCGGAAGAGGCGGAAGATGGAAGAGGAGAAGAGTAGACCGAATGAAGGGCCTAGCGATGGAAATAGTTGTTTGAAAGATGGGAAGTTGTGTACAGAAAATCCTTCAGAAACCGCTCCCGCCCCAGTTCAAACAACTCAGCCGACGGCGGAGCAACAGCCAGAAACTCAACCGGCAGCTGGTCCTCCTTCTTCGAATCTTCTCCCGGTATCCGTGAACCAGCTACTGCAGCCTGAGAATAGTTCTCATTCTGTTGGGAGTTTTGATAGTCAATCGATTGATCTTCCTGGTTTCTCCTCTTCCTCTACACCCACACACCATTTGGGAGACCATTCTGGTACCCCAGGACCAGGTCATGCTTCATTTCCACTCCCAGCACATATAAACCCGGATTCTGGCCAGTCGTCTGATGGATCAAGTACACAAACATCTGGATCTTGTGAGCAATCAGGAACATCTTCTGAACACGGAAGTGAAGATATGAAGACGGAAAAGAAAGAAGAAGAGAAGGAGGGAGAAGATAATGAAGAAGAAGACGGTGAAAGCGAGGGAACGAGTGGAACGTCGGGTACTCACAAACCGAAATCGCCTCGCGATAAGGATCGTGATGATGACGGTGCTGCCGGAAGTGGAGGATCTTCGGGAACTGGTACTAGTTCGAGTAGACAGGTAACTCGATAACTACACATCAATTATTAACTGAATTGTTTCAGGGGTCTGGTAATACTGTGGATGCATCTCAGAATACTGAACAGATAAGTAAACCAAGTGGGACAGCAACGCCTGTGCGCACTGGCAAGACGGCAGCCCTGGTGAAGTTCCCAGGGCCCGTTCTCGGCGACAGTTCGAAACCGATCATTGAAGTTGTCGACATTGGAGTAGACAGGTAAGAGTGCTAGGGTTCTTCCGTATTTTTAATTCCAATTTACAGATCCGAGAACTCTGAAATTTTATCTGAAACGCTGCCATCGAAATCACGGCTTGAGACTCTCGAACCGTTTGTAACCGAGGAGCCTGAACCCATAAACCTTTTCAACAAAATTCCCTTGGCAAAAGAACCAGATGGAGAGAAAGAACCTGATTCGCCAAAAGAAGAAACTTCAGTAGGAAAGAAGGATCCAGCAACCGGGGGTGTATCGTCAGAAAGCGATGATGAAGACGAGAAAAAACAAGGAGAGAACAAAAAGAAACATGGAGACGACAAGAACAAAGAAGATGATAAAAACCCAACAGCAGGGAGTCAGCCGGACGCGTCCAAGAGCCGAGCGGTCAAGAAGCGGCCGATAAGAGAACATGAGCAGGATATTGAGAATCAACGTAAGAGAAGAAAACTGGAGGAACAGAAGAACACGCCGGAGACAGGTCCAAGTGATGGTAGCTGTTTAAGCAGAATTTTACATGGACCGGATAACGCCGTACAGCCTGGTCAACAAGCGACAGTGTCCAACTCGATAGATGGAGCCGGAGATCCGCCACCAGATGCGCCGCCACCAGATGCTCCGGCCGCATCCGCCGCTCCTGCGGCAACACCGGCCCCTGCGGCAACACCGACCCCTGCGGCAACACCGGCCCCTGCAGCGAGTAATAATCCCGCAAACAATGTTCCTGATGTCGTTCAATCGGAATCTGAACCATCTGTTGAAGAAATAATGGTTCCATATGGAACTAGCAATACCACACCAGGCTTTCAACGTCCTGCTGCTCCTGTAATGATTAATAATTTCTTTCAAGAAACGGATTCAAATAAAAAATAAGGTAGACGGAAAGCAGGCGGGACAAGGAACGAGTGAAACATCAGGAGCTGGTACTGGTACTTCGAAATAAGAGCGTATTCAGGAGAAATTTGGTGACTAACCCAGTTTACTAACGATACGCACTTTGTTTCTCAAACTTCTTTTATTGATGTATTATTGATCGTGTTATATTTTCCTTCAATGTAATTATTTAAAAACCAACTATATTAATTATTCAAAGTCTCATTGTTCTTTCACATTTGCCTTCAACATGATGATTGTCATACTTGCTCATAAATTCGAATTTTTGACTATTCCACAGTTTTTAAAAAGTCATTGCCTTTCTCTGCTGTTCTATCCGCTATTGTTATCTTTTGTCAATGAATTTGAACTAGTTGATCATGCAGTTATTCAGCGTCATGACTGACGCGTTCGATGTCGCTGAAGGGATTCGAAAATATGTCGGGTTGGAAACATTTCTGGATTCATTACGGGAATTCGTCCAGAATGATCAGTAAGTGCGAATCTGCATATTCAACATGATCCGTCGTGATGATTTCAGATTCGATTTCAGTTTGGACACACTCTTCAAATGTCCATCGATGAAGACACGGCTGAAGAGTCTCGAGAAGTTCACTGCTGATGAGCCAGAACTCATCGAATTTGACGTCGAAGTTCCGTTGGCAGAACAGCCGGATGGCGAGAAAATACCGGATTCACCAAACGAAGAGACTTCCGACGGAATGAATGCTCCAGAAGTGGAGGATGAGTCATCAGAAAGCGAGGAAGAAGACGAGGAGAAACACAAAGAGAAGAGTCTGGCAGAAGTGATCAAGGGATGGGCGAACAAGAAGAGAAGGCTGGATATGAAAGAGAGGATGTTCGGAGAGGATATCGAGAGGAATCGGAAGAGGCGGAAGATGGAAGAGGAGAAGAGAACGCAGGGGACAGAACCGACCGACGGACTGACATGTATAAAGGGAGCACAGAATCAAGAAGATCCTCCGCCAGCTGCTCTCGCTCCAGACCAAGCAGCGCAGCCGCAACCGGAACAGCCACCAGAAGAGCCGCCACGAAGACATCCTGTTTCGAGAAATTTCGCCATTTCATTGCGAGGTTTCCGTCTCGCGGCCTCTAGAAACCGCACTCGCCCCTATTCGGTTCCCCCCGAAAACCATCCTCCTCCGGTTGCCGCCGTTCCCGCTGGTCATCGTCAAATTTCTATTCCAGAGGTTAATGTAATTCCGCCCAGTAGGCCAGGATCATCCGATGAGCCGGGGAGGAAGAAAAGAGAAAAGAAGGAACCGGATGCAAATACCTTGTCAGTGGTAAAGAAGAGACACCGAAGAAGATCAAGATCCCGACGGGCTGCTGCAGACGATGGAGCTGGTCCATCGGAACCAGGTCCCTCTTCTTCGCATTCACAGGTACATCCGAAGCTGGACTTAGATATCAATTAATTGTTCTTTGCAGCCACCTGTTTTCCGTCGATCGCGTAGTGAAGGAGATGTCTAGTACCTCCATATCATATCACTATTATTACTAGTGAGTCGCAGCATTTCCTGGTTAAATATTTCCTGTATTTTGAACTTGTAAAATATATTCTTATTTCTATCATTTTCGTCAGTATCAACTATTATATCATGATCTTTGTTGTCAATTTATCTTTCCAGCGAGCCCTTTTTCAGCACTAACGATTCCATTATCTCTAACCATGGTAATTGCAATTACTGTTGTACATATTACATAAGAACGTAAATACCGTAGCACTAATTTCAATTGTAGTTAACTTCTTCCCGGTGCTCGAACTCGAATTCGTCTGTTTTTCATTCTTCTAATTGTGAAATAGTGAAGCTTTATGGGTTATAATATTCACTACACAACACGGTGCAGTTGACAGAGACATTGTTTCGTAAATAGATCTTTATTTATTATTATTATTTTTCAGAAAGGCATGGAATTTCTGAATGTTCAAGAAGTGGGGAACACGGTGGTGGATGGAGCACAGAGACTTTGACAAAAGGGAAAGAAAGATAAGCAGATGGTTTTAGTAAGACGTTTAATTATGAAAGAAGCGGGGAGAAGTCGAGAAGTTGTTGCCCAGAAGGCATTGATTGATCCGATTGAGAAGAGAAACCGACAAGAAGACACGGAGAATGGTCAGAGGAAACCGAAGAAGTTGGGACGGGCGGGGAATGGTGTTTACTTGGCAGATACCATCTGAAATTATTCAATTAGAAACCATATCTCAATCAATAAAGCTTACCTTCTCCCATTCTTTCTTCAGATTTCGACAGCAAGGTTTCCTAATCGACTCGATTCTAACGCAGACTTTCTGGATCAATGGCCGCAATCGAACATTGCTCCAATGATTTCGAACGAGATCATCAATGCTGTAGAGACGGAAGGTCTCATAGGGGGCATCGATGGTCAGGAGATCCTTCAGAATATCCTCGCTGATCCAATACAAGAGCTCGTCGTGAATGGGCTGCATCTCCCAGCCCGCGATGATTTGCCACAGATAAGGAGGCAGCTGTCTTCTCGGAAGGCTCTCCAGTTCCTCCCATTGTTCCGACGAGATGTCCAGGGGAAAGTATTCCCCCTGAACTCTCTCCACTTCGACATATGGATACTGCACCCTTCCCTCCTCCGCATCATCCACTGCCTCTTCCTCTTTCAAAGCCTCCGCTGCTTCCGCTTCTCCGATCGCTGCCATCTTCTTCTTCAGCACTTCGTCTTCCCATTTCATATGCTCCACAGCAGCTGATCGAGCCGCCGCCTCTCCTTCTGGTCCTGGCCGTTTCCACAATGGAATGCTGTCCTCCTCGTCGACATCTCCGTCGACAATGATGAATGGAGATCCTTCTGGAGTCTCCGGGCACTGTCCGACACGAACTGGAGAGGCAAGTTGTTCGAATTCCTCCTCGACCATCTCCACTTCGACTTCCGTTTCGACTGCAATCTCCTCCGGATCGATGAACACAATTGTCAGGTCCTCGTCAAAAAACTCGGTGGTTGCATCTTCGACAACGCCCAAAATCTTCTTGAAAAGAGTTGACTCGATTGAAAGCATGATGAAAGGTTGTACGTCTGGAAAAGGGAGAATAAGAATAGATATTGGAAGAGAAAAACACGGCGACGGAATCAATATCAAAAAGGGTTTGAAGAAGAGAGCGAAAGGACCCTCTACTCAAGACGAGAGCAGGAGACACGAATGAACGGATGGCGGACTGGACGGACTGTGCGACGTCTTCGGGCTGAGTCAGCGTGCGCACATCTTCATATCGACCATCTAGAAATGTATGCTCCTGGGAAGGAGGCAGAGAGAAGGGAACGTTGAGAGGGGGCAGAGACTCTGCGGGGAGACCGTCTGAATTGTGCGAGATTACGATCTGCACCTTCTTTGTTCTCTAGGATCTGGTGAAATTATACGAGTAGAGGGGTGTTAATCAAATTGTCCTTTTTGCTCCCATCAGCGTTTTGGATGCAATGGAATGGCACCATAGGAATGGGAACTTGAGATAAGAGGGACTTGAAAAGTAGGGTCCTCGCTGCAAAGCTTCCTCGTGAGGATCCTCGAACCGCTCTCGGCAGCCAATTTTACCTCGCGAAGATCCTCGCGCGACACATAACAAGATTGTAAGATTCAGATGTTCGTTCTATTCCAGCTGTCATAGGCTATGACTCATAGCTCATGTTCTAGCAGCGCCTTCCCTTCTCAATTTACGAATGGATAATGCAAATTCAGGCATGACTGAAACGAGCTTTGCTAAATTAGGCAAGAAGAAGGATTAGGTCAGGTATGCGTCAGAGCCACTGAAGTTTTTGGTAAACCTGTCGATATCGATTCCTATTCATTTTCTGAAACAGCGTTCTTTTCCGTCCAGTGTTTTAGAACAATGCGCAGCTGGGGCCTGTCTCTGCTGCATCCAGAACGATGATGTGACAATGTGAGCAGAGAGAACAGTCCGATTGGCACCCTTCCAGTCGTATAGTTCTCGCAGTTTCTATACACCCTCTCAACGCTCCCTACTCTCTGCCCCTTCCCAGGAGCATACATTTCCAGGATGGTTGATGTGAAGATGAACACAGGCTGACTCCGCCCGAAGATGTCGCACAGCCCGTCCAGTTCGCCATCCGCTCATTCGTGTCTCCTTCTTTCTCCGAGAAACTCTTCTTCGAGTATTCTTTTTCGCTTCCTTCTTGACCCCACCAATTCCACTTTCCTTCTTACAGATCTAACTATCATCATGGTTGCCACTCGCTCGTCCACTGCTAGAGCCAACGGAGCCGTGGCAAAGGTCAAGAAGGAATGCCAATGCTGCAAACCGGAGGCCAAAGGAGGAAAGAAGACGACGAAGAGAATGGCGAAGGCCGCCAAGAAGATGACCGAGGAAGTGAGGGAGGAGACCGTGATTGCCGTCCCAGTTGTGGTAGAGGAGCAGGCGAAGATCGAAGAGGGAGAGGTCGCCGACATCCCAGAGGAGCCGATGGAGGTGGAGGCGGCAGCCGAGTCTCCAGTCTCCGCAGCCTCTGCCGGCCCGACCAAGGTCCGGGCTACCCTCGTGTTGCGCAGAAAGCAGCTGGCTGTGCAAGAAGACACTGAGGAGGAATCGAAAGAAGATGAAGTGGAGGATGAGGAGGAGGAGGACTACGCGTTCGTGGAGGTGGAACGAGTTCAGACGGACTCGTATCCACCGATCTTCACAAAACATCAGTACGAGATGCTGGAGTACCTCCCGAGGGACAGAGTCCCACATTCGTACTGGAAGATCTTGGCTGAGCGGGAGATGCAGCCAATCCACGACGACCTCTTCTATCGGATCAGCAACAGGTCACTGAAGACACTGCTCACAATCGACGCGCCGTACGAAACGTTCCGATTGTTCAACATAGATGATCTGGTGCGGAACCATTGGAGCAACGTGCGATTTCGGCCGCTGATCCGAGAAGTATGTGATAGGATGGCGTCGATGAGGAAGCCGTGCTGCAGGAATCTGAGGAAGGAATTGGAAAGGGTAAGCTTTGTTGATTAGAAATACAGTTGATGATTCAATAATTTCAGATGAAACGTGCCAAGTAAACGCCATCCGTCTCCCCCTTAACCGTCCCTCAAATGCTCTTCATCTCCTCCTCCGGTCTTTTCACAACGGTTCACAACAGTCTTCGGACGTCTTCTGGCTATAATTCCTTTTCCTCGCTAATTTACTTCAATGTTACAAATAAACATTCATAACCTCAAAAGTGTGTTCCTCTCCTCCTCTCCATAAGAAACAGTTGCATCCTCCTCATTTCGATCAGCTTCTTCTCCTCTCCTTATCACCTTCTAATCACCTGACCCGCATCACCCCTTCTCTTCTTTTCTAT
>LR564740.1:21415-52428 GCA_900536345.3 Caenorhabditis sp. 39 LS-2015 | reverse complement strand
AAAAAAAAAAAAAAAAAAAAATTTAAAAAAAAAAAATAAAAAAAAAAAAAAAAAAAAAAAAAAAAATATTTTTCTGAAAAATTGGAAATTTTTTTCCAAAACAAAAATTTCAAAAATTTCAAATTGTTATTTTTTAAAAACAATACTGTTCACTATAAATAGTAAAAACTGATCATTCAAAACAAAAAAATATTTTGAAAAAAAAAATTAAACAATTCGCTCAAAAAACCTGAAAAAAATGAAAAAATTGAAACCAAAATTCCTCATTTTCCCTTCCCCTCAAGACCCAGAATACAGTTTTCTATTCCAAACTTTCCACTTGCAATCAGGACAAAAAAATAATAAATAAATAAAAATCCCAAAATTCAAGCTCAATTTGAGCTCAAAGCCCAAAAACCCCCTACGGACCGGACCTTCCATCCCGAGCAAAGCAACAAAAAACCAGCAGACGGATCCATTTTATTTTCTTTTTTCTTTTTTTTTCCCTTCACACCGCCTTCATATGCCCCCTCCCCTCCCCGGACGACCCGAGATTTCCGGTCCCCAGGGGGAACCCGATGATATGTCTGCGTCTCTACAGATAAGTGCACTATCTCTCTCGTCGCTCATCCCCTTCTCCCCGAAAGTTTTATTCCCCTTCTTCTTCTTCTCGCTTCCGAGTGAGCACCAGCCAAAAGATATGATAGAGGGTCGTCTCGGGGGGCGGCGGTTGAAAACTGGGCGGAGCCTGTGTGGTCAGAAGCAGAGCGAGGGGGAGAGAGAGCGAGAGTGAGAGACGCAGACGACGAGAGACAGCTGTCGAGCGGGAAGTGGAGGAAGAGGCTGTTCTTCTACTTCTTCTCTTTCTCCTGCCGAAGCAAGGTCCCCGTATTCATTGAGTCCTAGATTCTGAAGGCTCTAACGTCTTCTGAGCTATTCTGAAGCTTTTCAACGTCTTCTAACCTATTCTGATTCTCAATTTCACATCCTGACGGACTTTGACCTCTTCTGAAGCCAATCACTATATTCTGAACCTCGTCTGGAGAATTCACTGTGATTCTGGAGACCTTGACGTCAAAATACTTGATTCTGAAGGCTCTAGTGTCATCTGAGCTAGTCTGACGGGCTTTGACGTCTTCTAAAGGCTCCACGTCATCTAGATCATTCTGAAGGCTAAAAGTGGAGAATATCATCTGAATCCTCTCTATTCTGGACATTTGACGTGGATTTTTGGATTCTGAAGCTCTTTTACGGATTCTGAAGCTTTCTGACGACTTCTGAAGCTCAAACAAGGTTTCTGAAGCTTTTCGACGTCTCCCGAAGGCTTCTGTGGCTTCCCAATCCGCTCCAAACCATGTCCGACACGGCGACAACCTCCTCCACCACAGTAGTCATTCACCTCCGAAACCCTCGAGCCAACGTCGACACAGACGCCTCGACGACAGCCCAACTCCATCAGAATACCTCGTCCCGTCGCTACTGTGACGTGTCCCTTGCGTCTTCCGAAGAGTCGTCGGATCTGTCGGACGTCGAAGAGAAAGACGATCTGATCAACCGACACACCACTGCCACGTCATCTTCGAAAGAGACGATGGAAGAAGATGATGATGATGATGATGGAGAGGTGGAAGAAGAGGAATTCGATGATGTTGTCATGGAAGAAGACGTCGAGCACTTTGAGAAGGTGCCCCGACAGCCGCTAATGATTGGCAATGGAGGGGGACCTGGAGGAGGGGGCATTTTGAAGAAGACCGGGGCCAAAGGTTGGTGGTTTTTTGAATTTTTGAATTTTTGAATGGGGGAAGTTTTATTTCGGTTTCAAGATTTTTTTGAATTTTAAAAAAAAAATTGAATTTTTTTCTGTTGGGAAAATATAGATTTGTATGTTTTCGTAATTTTTCAAATTTCAAAAAAAATTGCTTAAATTTTTTTTTCGAAAAATATAAAAATTAGAAAATTTCAAAAATAATTTTCGTTTCAAAATTTCGTAAAAAAATCAGAAAAATTGCAAGATTAGTTTTTTTTCGAATATCAGAGAAAACAATTAATTTTTAATTTTTTTAATTTTTTAAAAATTTAGAATTTTTTCTGCTGGAAAAATATCGATTTTTGTGTTGATTTTTCAAAAATTGGCTTTTCAATTTTTTTTGAAAACTGAAAAAGAAAATTTCATGTCAAATTGCATATTTTTAATTTTTAAATTTTCAAAAATAATTTCCGTTTCAATTTTTTATAAAAAATTCAGAAAATTGCAACATTTAAATAAAAATGAAAAAAAATTAATTTTCAAGTTTTTTTCTGATTTTTAATTTTCGAATTGTTTAATTTAAAAAATGGTTTTTTTCATTAATTAAAAAATCAATTAAAATAAAAATAAGAAAAATATTTTGCGCTAAAATTTAAAAAAAAAAACGAAGATGTTAAAAATTTAAATTTTGCGAATTTTTTGAATTTCCCGATTTTAAATTCCAATTTTTTAAAATTAATTTATTTAAAAAACAAATTCTAACAATAAATTACACAAAAATTTCAAAAATATGGTTTTCCTATTACAATTTTCGAATGGGAGAAATTCAAATTTTTTTTGAGTTTGAATGATTTTTTTGAAATTTTCTAAAAAAAAAATTTTTTTGTTGAAACTTTCAAAAATTGAAAACTTCAAATATTTCGAAATCAGTGAACTCGATCATCCGAATCCGAACGGAATCGAATGAAATGGGGGAATGTGGAATGGAATGCCCATCAAATTTCCGGTCAATTCCACCCAATTGAGTTTTCCCGCGCTTGTCCAGCCAAAATTGTCCATCTCATTCGTTCTTTTTCTCATTTTTTCCGTGTTCATTTCGACGAAAAACCCTTTTTTTGAAAACTTGTGCATTACAAACTCTGTCTGAAAACCGTAACTTCTTCAACAATTAAAACGACCGCTCCGCACTTGTTTGATTTCGTTTTTGGCGGGAAAAGGGCAAAAAAGAGTGCTACCGCGGTAAACCATTATTGTTAGATTATTGAAAAGAATTCCTGCGAAAATTTCAAAATAATTTGTGAAAAATGGAAGAAAGATGAGTATTGATTTAAAAAATAATAAATATTTACATAATTTTTCGAAAAATAAATTATGAATTTTTCTGAGAACATGCATTATTGATTTTTTGTTGTTAATAACTCTTAAGCAAAAAATTTGAAAAAAATTTGAAAAAGTGCAGAATTTACTTACAAATTTACATATTAATTGCAATAAAAATAGAAAATTTAATTCAAAAAAAAAATCAATTTAAATTTTTGAAAATAATTTTAAAAAATAATCAAAAATTTCACAAATTTCCCCGTTTACATTATCGATTTTTCGCTTCAAAATCCACTCGTTTTCCCTTTTTTTTACATTTTACGATGAATATAAGCATCATCGGCCGTGGAAAAGGAGGAGGAGGAGGAGAAGGCTTCGTTGATTTTATTCACGACCACCACAACCACATAACGCAACTTTTTTTCTATAGAAACGTAGTGGAAACGCACCACTTTTATGGGCTAGTTTTATGGGAAGAAGTAGAAGTTGGCAGAGAAATAGCGAAGGAATGGAGGTTTTGGAATTTTTGAAAAAAACGAAATGGAGGGAAGGAGGAAGGGAAGGGAAGGGCTTGAGTGGATTGAATTGAATTGGAAAAAAAAAATAAAAATTTGGAAAAAAAATATTTAAAGAATTAAATTGAAATTTACACAGAATTTAATTGAACTGACAATTATTGATTTTTTTTTGGAAATTATTCGTATTTTGTATTTTTTCACGTTTTAAACAACAATTTATGATTGCTTTAAAATTTGAATTAAAATTAAAAATTTTTTAATTGAATTTAATTTTAGAGAAAATTTTCGTTTTTTTCGAATTTTTTTTGAATTCGTTTTGCAGAAAGCCATAATTATTTTGGATTTTAAATTGAATTTTTAATTTGATAAAGTGTTTTTTAAAATGGATTTTTTTTACTAAAAAAATTTTCAAAAAAAATTCAAAACAATCAGCAAAATGCTAGAATTATCTTAAAATAAATTACCCAATTTTCTTTTTTTTCTATTAAAAAAAATTATTTTACAAAAAAAATGTAAATTTTATTCATGGAAAATTGGAAAACCGGAGAGAGGGACTGAATTTTTTTTGGTTGAAATTTTTGAAAATTTGAAAATTTGAATGTTGAATTAGAATTAATTTTATATGTGAATTAAAATTAGAAAAATCTTGCCTAGTATTGAAAAAAAATCCAAACTTTTAAATAAAAAAAAAAAATTTCTCAAGTTCAATTTCCCAAAATTTTATTTTCCAGACACCTCTGAAATCATTCATCACCATCCGTTGTTCGTCAAAGACACCTCCAAATACTGGTACAAACCAACAATTACCAGGGAGCAAGGTTGGTGGGCATTTATTTGAAAAAAAAATCAATTTTACAACAACAAAAAATTAGCCAAAATGTATCTAGACAGTACTGGTCCCTGGTGTCATGTATTTTAACACATATCTCTGTAGCGGTAAGAGATATCAAAAAGTTGTCAACTGCAAAAATACGCAAAATTTCAAGGGCTACAACTCTCTAGTTGACCACTTTTTGTTATCTCTTACGGTTACTGAGCAACGCTCGTTTTAGTGTAGTGTAGTGTAGTGTAGATGTACCATGTTACGCCTATGCTATGCACCATGTTAACTTTCCACTGCTATATCTCGTTAGTGGTAAGAGATATCAAAAAGTTGTCAACTACAAAAATACGCAAAATTTCAAGGGCTACAACTCTCTAGTTGACCACTTTTTGATATCTGCTACGGTTATTGAGATATATGTCAAAATACATGCCACAGTACCGTATGTTTTCCAATAAAATCAAAAAATTACGTATAATTCCAATTGGATTATTTTCAATTCCATCTCCCCGTTTCCTGACTGATAACACCTTTTAATTTGGGTGTTTTATGGATGTTATCAGTGGCAATTGGTGAGCGTACATATCACTTATCAATTGATAGATGAATTGCAAAACTTGGAGTGGAATTGCAAGTTGCACACATTTTTCATAAGGGGAATTGGGAAATTTTGGAAAAAAAAAATTGAGGAAGACAATAAAAAAATTGAGAAAAAATGGGTGGCCAGTCTAGAAAAATTTTGGTTTATTATTTTGGCGCCAAAACGTAGATCAATTTTTTTGTTGTAAGTTTTGCGATTTTTGGCGCCAAAAAGGAGATCAATTTTTTTTGTAAGTTTTGCGATTTTTGGCGCCAAAACGTAGGTCAAAAATATTTTGTTCACCAATTTTTTCTCGTCAAAGATTACTTGCTCCATGTACATTTTTCGCGTCAAAACCCTAAATGAAAAATTTCATTTTTTTTTGATTTTTTTTCCCAAATTTTTCTATTTTTTTTGCGTCAAAAAATGGTTGATCTATGTGATTTTTCAAAACTCTAAATCAATTTTTTAAAATTATTTTTTCCCCACTACTTCCCGCCGTAAATCCTACCACGCCGCATCAACTCAACCTCACTTGTCAGTCCAGCCAATCGATAATTTTACAACCCCACACACAAATCCACATTACCCTTTCTCCATTCCATCTTCTCATGTCTCCGAGACCCTGCAGCCAGTAGTCAGCCAGTCCCAGTCAGCAATCGGAACATTACAACTCGAGACGCGAGCACTAAGAGAGTTTCACGTTTATATGTATCCTCTTGCCTTGCCAACTTTCCGATTGAATTTTGTGTATGAATGGGTGGATGTTGTTGGGAAGAGAATCTCGGGGAAGGAATCTCGGGATAAAGTTCAAATGTGAAAAGGAAAAGGATACGTACGTAAAGTTGTGATGTCCAAGGGATTTTCGATCTCTGTGAGTGTGGAGGAAACATGAAACTCTAGTGATCCTTGAGTCTAGGGAATTTTGAAAGAAATAAAGAATGCAAAGAGAATCGGGAAGCAGTCGGGAATTGAACTTCCTACAGTACTAATATGGCGGGAATTCGAAAAAAAACTTTGAAAAATGTTTGAATTTTACGGCATGTTGCAGCGAACAAACTCTTTACAAAGCATTTGCAAATTATCCGAATACCTAAATTTGTGCGATAGATCACGATTGGCGTGAAATTTGGAGTCAAAATTCTTGAAAAATGTTTCATGAGAAATCTGAAACTTTTCGAATTACCGCCATCATTTTTGAAATTCCAAATTTCGCTGCAAAAAATGTTGCCTGAAGCTTTCGATTCATATTTGTGTGATATTGAAGCATGTTTCGAAAAGTTTGAAACTGAACAAAATTTAGCGTTATTTCGAAAAAAAAGTGTGCAATTCAATAATTTGATCTCGTAATCGTGCTTTGTTGGAAAAATAAAAATTTCAAAAATTACAATTTTCCAATTCCTCGTTCGGAATTTTTTCGATTTTTTCCAATTAATTCCGGCTTTTTGCGGCTCTTCTCTCAAAAAATTCCGTAAAATTCGCCAAAAAACGTCTCGAATCGATACGAATCCATGCATGAATTATAAATCCTTTTCTTTTCCTTTCTCCGACAATTGTTGTGTGCCTGCCTTGCCTTGCTTCCGTCCGTCCGAAAAAAAAGGAAAAGACGCATTTGTTTTTCATGGGATTTATTGCTCCGTGAGGACTGACGGGGGCTCGCAAAAAGCTACATTTTATGGCTATGAAAACGGAAAAAATATGAAAGGAAAAGAAATGGGGGACTGAAAAAGAAAATAAAATTTGAAAAAAATCGAAATTTTTCAATTTCAAATCAATTTTGCAGCCATCAACATGCTCCGCGACAAGCCGCCGGGTACATTCGTCGTCCGTGACTCCAACTCGTTCCCGGGTGCTTTTGGGTTGGCACTGAAGGTCGCCACACCACCGCCAGGTGTTAATCCAGGTGAGAGTTGAGGGAAATGGTTCTTTAGGCCACCAGAAATATAAATTAGTCGAAAATTATCGATTTTTCTGGAAATTTTGGTTTATTTCACAGTTTTTTCACTCGAAACGAAAAAAAAACACACCATTTTTATTGCGTTTTCCTCGATTTCTCTCTATTTTCTATTTTTTTTTCGAATTTCCGACCAAAAAACTCTGGTTTCTCAATTTAATCGTTAAATATCGCCCAGAACTACGTAGTACTTGAAAAAACTTTTATTTTCCTGAAGGGAAACAAGTAAACCCAGATGAAATCGGCAAAATTGATGGAAAATGGCAATTTTCGGTCAAAATCTTTAGGAAACATGGTGAAAAAATCGTGTTTTTCTAATTAATTCTGTCGGTTTACTGGTGAAACATTAAAACAATATCAGAAAAATGAAATAAAATTCAAAAAAAGCTCTACATTTTTCTCTTCACTTTTCTGATATTTTTGATGTTTTAGCAGTGAAACATACAGAATATATTTATTGATTTTTCCCATTGAAAATTTGATTTTACCCAAAATTACCATCGAAATTGTGAAAAAAGCGGAGCAAAATCGCAAAAATTAGGAATTTGCAATATTCCGATATTGCGGAGTGCATTATTTAGCAGCCCGTGTCTCGCAGAATTTGGTTGCCTAACTTTTCCGATTTGGTGGTTTCTTGGCCGAAAAATCACCAGTAAATTATTAAAAATTGGAATTTTTCATTGGCGCAACCAAAAATCCATTTTACAGGCGACGGCACCGAACTCGTCCGTCATTTCCTCATCGAACCATCACCGAAAGGCGTCAAACTGAAGGGATGCAATAATGAGGTGAGAGAGGCATATGGAGGGAATATGGACATGATGATTTATGCGCGGATTGGAATTTGAGTGATTATGGGAAAAGCTAGATGAAAAAGAGGGATGTTTCTAAAATATTTAGTACAGATTTTTAGTTTCTAAAAATAAAATAAAAAACCCTAGACAATATCGTAGGAATAGTAAAAATGAGCTCAATGTTCAAATTTTCATGTATTTTTTGAAACAGTGAACAATTTTCATTTTTTTTTCTTTTTTCGAATTTTTCCGAAAATACCTAAATTTTCCATCATTTTCAGCCCGTTTTCGGTTCGCTGTCTGCTCTGGTCTACCAGCACTCGATCACCGCCCTGGCTCTGCCCACCAAACTTGTTCTGCCCGATTTCGACCCGGCAGCCACTCCGGAACACTTGTCAGCGACTCAGGCGCTGCTGGAACAGGGTGCAGGTATGGTACTGGGGGTATACAGTAATCGGCACTCCAATGTTTCACCCTGTTACTCCAAATGTCTAGATATTGGTATTTGAAGAAAAAAATCGAGTTCAGAAACGTTAAAGTTGCGAAACTTCGTGGCCTCCAGTAATCCACGTAGAACCGTGTCTTTTGGCAAAACCAGACACCCCGCAACGTTTCGCAATACCTGAAATACTGGGAAAACGGAAATTTCCACCGAATTACCAATTTTCCAGTTTTTTTTCCGGATTTTGAGAGTTTTCTTGTGTTTTTGCAGTATATTCTTTGTTTTTCAGAAGATTTTCATGTTACCAAAGTGTTTTTCATGTTCCGCACTTTCAATACCGGTTTTTGCGCGTTTTTTTGCAATTTTTTGCAGTTTTTAGTCTGAAATGAGGTCAGGCTCGTCCAAATTATTTTCAAAAATAGAAAAATAGTTGAAATGCGCAGAAACTGGATGGATAGTGTGGAAAGATAGTATGGAGAACACTTTGGAGTCGTGAAAATATTCTGGAAAAGTTGAGAAAGAATTCTCCCGAAAAACAGGGAAAAATTCTGAAAATCCGGAGAAAATACTGAAAAAACCGCTTGCACCAGCAGCGAAATTCAAATTGACCTAGTGCTTGAGCTATTTGAACCGATTATGTGCAGTTGCGAAACGTCGCGTCTATCTCTATACCATATACACCCCCCAAACAACAGTAACCCATCTTTTTCCAGCTTGCAACGTCGTCTACGTGGGCAGTGTCGACGTGGAATCGTTGACCGGCAACGAGTGCGTCAAACGCAGCATTGCCACGTGTTCGCAGCGAGCCATCAACGGAGAGACACGGGCGGTATCGGTGCACTTTAAGGTATGCTAAATACCGTACCCCCTACCAACCTACAGTAACCCGGAGTTTCAGGTATCATCGCAAGGCGTCACGTTGACGGACAACACGCGGAAGGTGTTCTTCAGGCGGCATTTCAACGTGCAAAGTGTCATTTTCGCCGGAATGGATCCGATTGATCGACAGTGAGTTTTTGGTTTAGAAAATCTACAGTACTCTTGGAGAAATTCAAATTTTTTTCAAAAAAATTCGCGGCGAGACCCAAGCTCCTTTCTCGCCCCTTTCTCAGAAAAGTCAAATTTAGTAAAAAAAAAACTTTATTTTGACATATATCTCAGTAACCGTAAGAGATATCAAAAAGTCGTCAACTACAAAATTGTAGCTCTCAACATTCTGCGTATTTTTGTAGTTGACCATTTTTTGATATCTCTTATCGCTAACAAGATATAGCAGTGGGAAGTTAACATGGTGCCTGGCATGGTACAGCTACACCAAACTACTGCGATCTGTTGAGACTATCCTTTGATTGAGTTTTTTGTTTAAAAAGATAAAGACATCATTGCGTAAACCGCTCAAATTTTAGTTTCTGAACATGTAATTTTTTTCAGTTTTTTTTTCTGAACTTGAAAATTTTTCTGAACTTCTGAGCCATTTTTTTTCTGAGCCATTTTTTTTCTGAGCCAAATTTTAGGTCATTTAATTTAGGTAACATTTAGGTGACTATTTTATTAAGATAGCCGAAATCCGGTGCGTACAGGGTCCCGTCTGACCCTGTGCGCATCCTTAATTATCCTAATTAACCCTGTGCGCATCCTTAATTATCCTAATTAACCCTGTGCGCACCCCCTCTGACCCGCAAACCCCGCCCCTTATCTTCACATACCTCTGATACCCTGTGCGCACCCTTAATAGTTTTTTGTTTAAAAAGATAAAGACATCATTGCGTAAACCGAGCAAATTTTATTTTCTGAACATGTAATTTTTTTCAGTTTTTTTTTCTGAACTTGGAAATTTTTCTGAACTTGGAAAAAGTTTGGTAGTTAAAAGATTGGCCGTTTAGGGTAGCCAAATTTCAGGTCATTTAATTTAGGTAACATTTAGGTGACTATTTTATTAAGATAGCCGAAATCCGGTGCGTACAGGGTCCCGTCTGACCCTGTGCGCATCCTTAATTACCCTAATTAACCCTGTGCGCATCCTTAATTATCCTAATTAACCCTGTGCGCACCCCCTCTGACCCGCAAACCCCGCCCCTTATCTTCACATACCTCTGATACCCTGTGCGCACCCTTAATTACCCTAATTAACCCTGTGCGCACCCTTAATTACCCTAATTAACCCTGTGCGCACCCCCTCTGACCCGCAAACCCCGCCCCTTATCTCCACATATTACTGTTCTCTGACGAAGCGCCCCTAATGGAAGAGCTGCTGCAAGCGAAAAACTCTTCGGTTTTTTTGCTCGAATTTCCTGAATTTTAATACTTTTTCCATGAAAAAAACATGGAAAAATCCGTCAAAACGCGAATTTTTAAAGTGAAACGGCCGCTGCAACTTAAAAACGTTATAACTTTCTCATTTTTCGACGAAATGAGCGGTTTGAGGTCGCAAAATGATCGCAAGAACATTGCGCACATTTCTATCAAAGCACATTTCGAGATTTCGTTATCAGTTTTGCAATATTTTGAAAAAACTGGTTTTTCAAGCCAAAATTTCAATCCGTTATAACTTTGCCAGTTTTGAACGAACTCTGTCGTTTATAGGATTAAAAGATTCAATTCGCTATTTAGAAACTTTCTATCAGAAGACATTTACGAAAAATTGAATTTCATGAACAAAAAACCAGCTTTTTATGAAAAATCAGTGCAAAAATACCGCTGCTTGCAAAAAATTCGGGCGCCGTGATAAAACCGTTTTTTCTCCGTGCGAGCACAGTTTGTCCAATGTATTTCATGAAAAAATCACATATTATTCATTTTTCGCACTGATTTATCGATTTTTTCGGTAAAAACACGAAAAAATGGAAAAAAACGTGTTTTATTTGAGAGTTTCCGTGAAAACCAAATGAATTTGATAAAATAATTGCAGCTTAAGCCACTTTCAGTTATTTTTGAGACAAATCAGTGAAAATTTCTGTAAAATTCCGTTCTTTTCAGTGAAATTGAACGAAAAATAACAAAAATCGATAACAAAAACACTTCAAAAACTGTAAAAACCTTTCAATCTTCCAGATTCGACAACACACGAGCCCTCGGGTACCATGACGGCTGCACGCCGTCCGCCCGTCTCTTCGCCTTCGTCGCCCGTATTCCGTCTTCGACCGACAACGCGTGCCACGTGTTCGCCGAGCTGGAACCCGGCCAACCAGCCACTGCCGTCGTCAATTTCATCAATAAAGTCATGTTGGCGCAGAAGAATCGGGCATAATCGCAAAAATAATTTGATTTGAAGAAAAAACATTGTGCCATCCATTTTTTTTTTAAATTTTTTAAATTTAATTCAATTTAAATTTAAATTTTAATATTTACCTAGAATTTTTACAATTATCATTGAAATATTTATTACCAAATTCAAAAAAAATATTGGGTCTCGCCACAATGACGGAATTAAAAAAAAAATTTCTGAGTCCATTTTTTTTGGAATTTGGTAATAAAATCCCCTCAATCCAAGTGCTTTTTCGCAATTACGAAATTGAAATCCGCATCAGAATCCAATGATGTTTACGGTTTTTCCCACCACTCATTTCAGTTTTTTTCCTTTTTATTTTTCATTTTTTACGCATTTAATTGTTTTATTTTTTTCTAAAAGTCAATAATTTCCCCTTCTCCTAACCTAGTCGTCATTTCGACGGTGAATCATTTTTTTCTTTTTTTTGTATTTTTTATTCGAAAATTAATTCAAAAAACCATAATTTTTGTATATAAAAGTTTGATAATTTTCTTTTTTTGTTAATTTCATGCAATACAAACGAAAGACGACAAGACATTGAAAGAGATCGGCAGAAATTAATTAATTTAATTAAAAAATAGAAAAAAATCAATAAATTACGGCCGCTGATATCCGGTGACAAACGGCACTCCAACCCACACTTTTTGCTGGTATTCCTGAAAAAATAATAATTTAAGAATTTTTAAGGTTAATTTAAATATTGGTTACAATTTTTTAATTAAAAAATCAATATTAAATGAGTAAAAATTCATATTAATTACAATTTTTTTTTAATTTTCATAGAATTTCCCAAAATTAACCGTTTCTCTCCATTTTTTGCATTTTTTCTGTGTCAAAATCGATAAATCATTTTATAAAATACAGAAAAGAGAATATTCAGAGCAAAAATGGAAAAAAAACCGGCAAATTTTGTAAAAAACGGATTTTCGACTCGAAAACTGGCAAAAACCTGGAAAAAATCAAGAAAAATGCGATCAAAACCAGATTTTTTACTTAATTAATCGAAAAAATAGTGAAAAAAAGGGAAATTTCCATGAAAAACGAGGAAAATCCGCAAAATCCCCACGGAATTTCCCAAAATTCACCAATTTTCTCGATTTTTTGCATTTTTTCTGTGTTAAAATCGATAAATCACCGATATAACGTATTTTGCGTGGGGTATCGTCGATTTTTCACGAAATACATCGGATAAATCTTGCTCGATCGGAAAAATGCAAGAAAATGGAGAAAAAACGGTTAAATTTGAGAAATTCCGTGCAGATTTCGCCGATTTTCCTAGTTTTTTTAAATGGAAATTTCCCTTTTTTTCACTATTTTTTCGTAATATTCTCCTAAATCTTAATTTTGAAAAGCTCATCGACTTACCACATACTGTTCGCCGAAAAAGTTGATCAAATCGCGTTCTTCATCGTAAATTCGAGAAGAGAAGAAGTGCCATGTGACGTACGCGTAGACGACGCAACAGAGGGGATTGCACAGGATGATTTGGGTGGAGACAGCCCAGACGAACCAGCCTGGAAAAATTATAAAAATTTATAGAAAAAATCCTGCCACAAATTCCGAAAATTGCGGTGGGATAAATACATTTTTCCGAAAATTGTTTAAAAAATGCGATTTTCATCATTTTCCAACGGGTTTTGTCGGTTTTTCGGTAAAATTGAATGACAAATTAGAAAAAATAGTTTTCAAAACCAAAAAATCATGAAAATCGGACGAAAATTGCGTTTTTCGGCAGAAAAACTTGAAAAATGTTTTTTTTTGCATTTTAAAACTATTTATTAAATATCATATTATGCGTTTCCGAAATCGTAAGAGTTGAGATTCAAACGCGGCATCGCGTCCCGCCACGATTTCCTCTTTTTTTAGTAAAACTACGGTAGAATCCACCGTAGTTTTACTAAAAACTAAGGAAATCGTGGCGGGACCCGGCCGCGTTTGAAATCTCAACTCTTACGATCTCAGGAACGCATAATAAATTGATTCTAAAATTTTTAAAAATAAATCTAAAATGCTCAACTAAAAAATAAAAATTACCAAAATATCCGGGATGCCTCATATAACCGTAGACTCCGTCCTTGATGAGTCGATGATCTAGCCGTTTTGTCATTGCCAATCGGTGAGTGAATCCTGGAAAATTGGCGGGGAATATGGAGAAAAAATCAAATTTAACTGCAAAAAATAATTTTTTTCATGCTTAAAATAACTAAAAAAATTAGATTGATTAATTGCGAAAATTGTAAATTTAATAAAAAAATTAATAAAAAACTGAAATCTTTTTTTTTTTAATTTTTAATTTTAAATTCCTGCTTTTTCAAAAAATAATTTTTAAAAATCTCAAAAAATACCTAGTCCTGCATGAATCATTGCCAACTTCCGGAACATCTCCCCAATGATACATCCGATTGTTCCGATCCACAGAATCCTGTAGTTATTCTTCAATTCCGGGAAGAAGTGCGCCTGGAATATGCTTTTCGAGCGAAAATATAAATTTTAAATTGGAAATAAGAGTAACAAGTATTTCTAAAATTTAATTCGCATTTAAAAAAAATGAAAATCAACTCTAAAAAATTCAAAATTAATTTTAAAAAATTAAAACTAACTCTAGAAAATTCAAAATTAATTTTAAAAAAGTAAAATTAACTCTAAAAAATTCAAATTAATTTTAAAAATTCAAATTAACTCTAGAAAATTCAAAATTAATTTTTAAAAAGTAAAATTAACTCTAAAAAATTCAAATTAATTTTAAAAATTCAAATTAACTCTAAAAAATTAAAATGAATTTTAAAATTAATCTTAAAAAATTCTAATTAATTTTAAAAATTTAAAATTAACTCTAAAAAATTAAATTTGACTCTAAAAAAATTTAAATTAAACGGAAAAATCAAAAATTAATTTTAAAAAATTAAAATTAACTTAGAAAAATCATAATTAACTCTAACTACGTCGGAGTGTCCTTCTTCTCACTCACCTCAACAAGAAACTCGATCCAACTGACACTGGCAGCAGCCCAATAGCCAACAGAGTGATTCAGAAGAAAGGAATCGGGACGAAGGGAACGGCGATTCGTCAGCGCTGTGAAGATGAATTCCGAGAAGTGGAACATGAAGAGAAACGTGAAGTAGCGGGTCAGATGCTCGTAAAGTTCTCCTTGATGGACGTATGAATGCGTCAGGTTCACGGCTACTGCCTGGAAATGGGAAAATCCGAGAAAATTGAAATTTGGTTGATTTGGATTTAAAGTTAATTTTTAAAAATTAAAAAAAAACTATTTTTAAAATAAACATTTGGAAAAAATTATCAAAATCAAAATAAAAGTGAACTTAATTTTTCTGAAAAATAAGAAAAAAATTTTTTGTTTTGAAAAACCCTAGAATATTGGAAAGTTCTCGAAAAAATACCAAACTTTCAAAAAAAATTATTTTTTATTCGAAATTAATGTGATTTTTTATTGATGCGAATCAGATTTTTTTTTTCAAAAATTAAAAATTACTGAAAAAATTGAAAATTTCCAACAAAAATTAAAATTTTTTAAAGTGAAATTTTAGATTAAATAATTTACTTACCTTACAAAAATTAGAAAAATTCACTGGAAAATATTTTTTAAATAAATTCTCAAGCTAAAATTTTTAGATTTTTTTAATTAATTAAATTTAATACATTTTTATTTATTTTTTTAAATTTCATATTAAAAATTTTTAGCTCGAGAAAATATGAAAACATAATTTTCCAGCCAATTTTTCTAATTAAAAAAAAATTTGATATCAGATTTTTCAGAAAGTAGCAGAGACACTCACAAAAATCACAAAAACTAAAAAATTTTTTTTTTTTTGCAATGAGTATTTAACTTTGAAAACACTAGCTATACGATTAAAAAATTAGAAAAAAATTCCGCAATTTTTAAAATTTTTCCCACAATTTTTTTGACACTCATTGAAAATCAAAAAAAACTGCATTTTTTTCCATTTTCACTATTAAAATTGCCGGGTTTTTCATCAAAAATCAACTCACACATCCCAAAAACACAGCGGGCATCAAGACGGCCTTGTTGATGTATAATCGGCGTTTTGCGAACCAGAAATAAGCCAAAAAATGGGTGATAGCAGCGGCGATCAGGCCGAACGAGTAGCTGTCGAAAAATGAGGAAACGATGGAAACGATGGTGAACGAGACGGTGAACGCGTCGACGACCAGACGAAACTCGTCGTCGGCTCTCAGATGGTGCACGACTCGTTCCAGAAATGTGGGCGGGGCCAGAGGGGGCATATCTGGAACAACACGGAAGAGGTATAGATAATTGATGGAAATTTGAGATTTGGAAGAGAAATTTAAAAATTTAAATTAATTTTTAAAAATTGATGAATTTTTTTTTAATTCAAAAATTTAATCGATTTTTTCGGTAAAATAAAAGAAAAAATTGCGAACAAAATAGAAAAACCTTTTTCGAATTTGAAACGATTTGCTTCGTATTTTACACGGAAAACGGCTGAAAAACTCGATTTTTGATGATTTTCCTCAATTTTTCACGTAAAAATAGAAAAAATAGTTTAAAAAAATCCCTATGGACAAAAAAAAAAACAAAAAAATCACCAACTTTAAAAATTAGCTTGAAAAAAAAATTTCTGCCTAAATTTCACGTTTATCTCAAAATCTGCTCCAAAATTGAATTTAAAAAAAATTATTTTAAATATGGAAAATTAGAAATTTGTTTCTTAAAATCCCAAAAATTTTAAAAATTAAATTAAAAAATAAATCAAGGAAAGTATTTTTAAAAATATGAAAACTGCATGGAAACAGTCCAAAAAAATCAAATTAAAATATTTAAAAATCAATCATTCATCAAATATCAAAAATCCCAGAAAAACAATTCGGAAAAGTGTAAAAAACGGTAAATAGAGACCATATAAAAACAAAAAATAATAATTTTTTGTTGATATTTTTACTTGTAAAAATCCTCAATTCTGGCGATCATCAGAAGAGCTCTTTCTTGTTCCAAAGTGGCGTCGTCGCCCAAATTGTCGCTGTATTCTTGAAGAATCTGAAAAATTGAAAATTATCATTATTTTTTCATTTTAAAATTGACAGTGAGATTTTTGAAAATTTGACAGAGAAACTTGATTTTTTATGTAATAATTTTTTTAATTAGAAAAAAATTAAAAATTAAAAAAAAATTTCAAACCTGTCATTTTTTTTTGAAAAAATTAAATTTTAAATTTTCGATTTCAGAAAAATTCTGAAAATTATCAATTAAAATTTTGAAAATAAAAATTTAATTTTTTAATTTTAGAAAAATTCTGAAAATTATTACTGATAAAAATAACATTTCCCCAAAAAATAAATAGCTCCTAGTCATTTTTTTTGAAACGTGATTTGAATAAATTTGATTTTTTAATTTTTTTAAATTTAAAAATTATCACTTTCAATCGTAAAAAAGAAATTTTTTTTGTTTGAAGTTTTTGATAATATTTTTTCAATTTTACAATTAAGACTAAACCTAAACATTTTATTTTCTTTTTTGAATTTCTTTTTTTCTAATCAATTTTTTTGAATTTTTATGAAATTAACTCATTTCAAAATTATAAAAAAATAAAAACAACTCACCGGTCCAAGCATCAAATCCAATCGATTGTTGCTCATCTTCATCTGGAACAGTTTCTCCTCTCGAAGTCGCGCCGATTCGACGCAGACGGCCACGTCGCCAAGGATCAGCGTGAGACGTTGGAGAGTGTACAGCCCGTTGTCCAGCTTGTCCAGGTAGTCTCTGAAACTCGAGTTTTTAAATTTTAAATTTCAAACCTCGATTAAATTTGTTTTCAAAATTCAATTTAATTTAATTTTAAAAAATTAAAAACTTAAATTAAAAAAAATTGAAAATTTAAATTTAAATTTAATTAAAAACTTAAATTCAAAAAAATTGAAAATTAAAATTAAATTAAAATAGAAATTTCAAAATTCAATTTAATTTAATTTAATTTGAAAAATTAAAAAAAAATCATTAAAAAATTATTCTCAAGCTTAAAATAAAATTTAATATTTCTGAAACAATTTTATCGGTCCAAAAATTGAATTTCTAATTAATTCAGTTTTAAATAATTTTTTTTCAAAATTTAAAATTAAATTTTTTTAAATAATCAAAAAATTCATTTCCTTGAAAACTCTGTTCGTCAGTCAATTTTCAAGTTTACATTTTTTTAAATTAAAAAATTCAATTTTATTTCATTAAAAAAAAATTAGAAAAAATATTAATTTTATTTCTGATTAATTTTTTTGTTAAATTAAAAAAAACTCTGTTTTTTTTTCTTTTTTTTTCAAGTTAAAATCCAATTTTTTTCAAATTTTTAAATAATTATTTTTTAAAATTCAAAAAAAATGAACACTCACCTATCCGGATCGTCATCTTCCGAACCGCCAGCTTCCTGAGACAATCGCTTCTTCTTCAACTCGAATCTCTGCACCTTTTCCCTAGAAAAGGCGTTTTTTTTTTTTTTAATTTAAGGAAAAATGCCCAAAGACTCACTTATACTTCAAGAACAGCTCAATGGCTCTGTCGACTTTCTCGTGCTCGTGTTCCACAAATTTCTGGACGATTCGTTCGCGGTGATTCTCGGTGCAGGAGGCGAGGAGCGAGGAGAGGATCTGGAAAATAGGAATCGAAATTGAGCGAAAAATTTGAATTGTGAAAAAAAAACGGAAAATCGATAAAAATAATTTAATTTTTAATTTCCAATGATTTTATTCATTTTATTTTTTTTTAATTGTGAAAAAATTAATTAAAGTGATTTTTTATTTCTAATAAAATAATAAAACCTAAAAATTCACATTTGTAACTTTCGCATTGGATTTAAAAAAATTTAGGCAAAAAAATAATTTCAAAAAATTTGATTTAAAATTTAAAATCTACACTTTTATCAAATTTTGTATTCTTTAATTAAATTTTTTTTTCATCAATTTAATTTCCAATCCTTGGAATTTAAAATTTAATTACTATTTTCTTAAAATAAAATATAAATTTTTTATTATTTAAAATGTTTATTTCACTTTGAAAAAAAACTAAAAAACCGACTGATTCAAAATATGCAAATTAAATTTTAAAAATTAATTTTCACTTTATTCACACAAACTAGATACATCCCTTTCCAATTTTCAATTTTAAAAACTCTGCTTATTTCTGCAAAAATTTTCAGATTTAAATTAAATTTTCAAACGTATTTATTCAAGTATTTTGGAAATTAAATTTCAAAATAAAAAAAAATTGAAAATTCCCATTGCAATTGAAAAATATATTTTTTGGTCTAAAAAATTTAATTTCAAATTTATAATCTACTTTTTGTCAAATTATTCTGGTATTCAAAAATTCTAATTTAAAATTTTCAGAACTAAATTAATTTTTATGTTTTAAAGTTTCCAATTTTGTTTGGAAAAAATGACCTACCGATTCAAAATTTCAACATCAAAATTGAATTTTAAAAATCAATTTCTTTTTGATTTTAACGACCATTTCCAATTTTTTCAATTTTCCAAAAAAAACCCCCAACTAACCGTGCAAACGTGCTCTTCATGCTCATCCGGAGTCGTGTCCTTTCTCTTCGTCTTCGACGGCGTCCGCATAAACAACGGGAAAATCGTTCGGAGACCCAGCATTTCGACGAGTTTGTTGCAGTTCTCAATGCCTTCCTGGCCGGATGTCGCATGGTTCAGCACTTTCAGGGCACTTTGACGCGACTGTTTTTTCTCGCGGAGCATCAGATTCATCAGTTGGAGACCTTCGCCGTCGAGGAATTTTTCTGAACGATTTTAGTGGAAAAAGGTTGAAAAAAAAATTTAAAAATTAAAAATTGATTGTTTTTTGAATTCAGTGCAAAAATGCAAATTCAAACTCCAAAACGAATATTTGAAAATTTGAAATTAAAAATATGTGAACAAAAAAAAATAAAATTTAAAATTTAAAAATTAATCTACTTTTCTAAAAAAATGATCAAAAAAATGGAATTATTTTCAATTTTCAATTTTTTTAATTTTGAAAATTATGAAAAAAAGGAATTTCTATTTCAGGAATGCAAATTCAAATTCCAAAACGAATATTTGAAAATTTGAAAAATTAAAATAAATAAAACAATAAAATTAAAAAATCAATCAACTTTTCTAAAAAAAATAATTTGAAAAATGGAATTATTTTCATTTTTCAATTTTTTTGAATTAAAAAAAATGAAAAAAAAACTGGAATTTATATTTAATTTTTTTTATCTAAAGAAGTTTATAAAAAAAATTTTAGCATTAAATTTGTTAAAATTACTAAAAAAAAACCTGGAATTTTTATTTTTAAAATTTTTAAAAATTAACAAAAAATTGATTAATTTTTAACTCGAAATTTCTTCTAAAAAATAATTTAAAAATGTGATTATTTTCAATTTTCAATTATTTTTAAATTTTGAAAATAATGAAAACAACTGGAATTTATATTTAAATTTTTAATCTTAAAAAATTTTAAAAAATTTTGCATTAAAATTACTTTTTTTTAAAAATTGAAAATTATTTTTAAAAATCGAAATATTCGAGTATTTCAAAATTAATTTTTCTTTTAACTTTAGTAATTTTTTTCAGAGATCATCCATTTATTTTAATTTTCAAAAAGTTCAAAATATAATTTTCTCACTTCGAAAAACCAAAATAACTCACTCAAATTCGCCGGATGCATGAGTGAAGCGCAGAGAGCGTTGAACAAGTTCTCCATGTACTCCCGCTCGTCAACACTGCCCGGATCGTTCTTCTTGTAGACGGCGATGGCCTGAAAATGTTTTTTTTTTTTTTAATTTTTTAATTTACAATAATTAAAAATAAAAAATTATTTTTGATTGAATCATTCCTGATTTTTAATTTAAAAAGATAAAAATCAATAAGAGTGAAAAATAATTTCAAAAATTTTGATAATTTCGATAATTTTTAAAAAATTAAAAAAATTATAATATTTTAAAACTTCAAAAAGCAAAAATTCCAGTTGTTTCAATGATTCAAATTTAAAAAATACAAATTTTTGATAAATATTAAAAATTTAAATTATTTTTATTATTATTTTTTTTAATTTTAAAAAGCAAAAATTGCACTTTTTTCAATAATTCAAATTAAAAAAAATCTAAATAAAATTCAATTTAAGTGAATCTAAAAAATATAAATTTCAAAAATTTTGTTAATTTTTAAAAATTGAATTTTTTTTTCAAATTTTAGCAGTTGACTCGAATATAAAAATTATAAATTCAAGGATGTTTTGATAATTTTAAAAATTAATTTTCACAAAATTTTCAAAATTTTTGTCACTTTTCCGATCGAATTCTTCAAAATTAGAGAGATAATTTTTTTTTTTTTAAATTCCCAAAAAAGACTCACTCTCAACAAAATATCAATGCCGTCCACTTTCTCCGTCAGTTTCGCCTTCGCCGCATCAGATGCCTGCAGAATGACTGATAACAGTTCCGAAGCGTACATCTTGTTGGCATCGAAGACGCCCTTCTGGAAGCAACGCTTCAGAAGCCAGACGATGAATCCGTGCTTGACGCACTCTTCGGTGATGTCGTCGCGGAAACCGATCATCTGGAAAATTATAGGAATTGATTAGAAAAAAATCAATTACATCATAATAAGCAATTTGCCAAGTTTTCTGAATTTTGAAAAATTTTTGAATAAAAGTTTAAATTTCAAATAAATGACAACATATTTTAAAAAAAATCGAAATTATTCTATAAAAATTAAATTTTCAAATTTTCTAGAAACTTTCGGATTTTTTTTCTTTTTTTTGTAATTTTTGTTAGAACAAAATTAAATTTTTTTCAGTTTTCCTTAAAAATTTTTTTTATTTTTTTTTTAATTTCAAAATTCAAATGAATAGCAATTGATTAAATAGAAAAATAGAAATTAACAAAAATAATTCAAATTTTTTCCAGAAACTTTCAAATTCCTTGTATTTTTTGAAACTTCCGTTTGAAAAAAAATTTAATTTTTCAATTCAAAAATTTGAAAAAAATTAAAAATCAATTCAAACATTTTCAAGATAAATTTCAATCCCATCTAAATTGCCATATGTCTTTTAAATTCCTTCAAAAATTGAAAAAAAAAATTGAAAACACTTAAAAAATTAATTTTTAATTTTTTCAGAACTTCAATTTTCCGCATTTCTAATTAACCTAATTTTCCAAAAAAAATCACTCACATTATCCACGACTCCCAGTGCATTGTGCACCCCGTCCGCCTCGTCCTTGACACTTTCGTCCAGTCGTTCCACGCAAGCCAACAGAGTTGTGACAATTGAGCCGGCCACCAGGGCTTCGATCAGTTCCGCAGCACCGTCTTCTCCCTCATTCATCACATCGTCGTCGGTGAGTTCCTGAAATTTTGAAAATTATTTTTTGTTTTGAAAATTTAAAAAATTAAATTAAAATTGGATTTTAACTTTCACAATAAATTTCAGACTTTCTTTCAATTTTTAAAAAATCGAAAAACAATTTTTTATTTAAATTTTTTAATAAAAAAAATTGAAATTTTAAATTAATTTCTTTTTTTCAAATTCTACATGGTCAAAAAATTTAGAAAATTTTGAAATTGAAAAAATCCAAAAAACCAAAAAAAAAATGAAAAAAAATAAAGGGAATAAATTTGAAAAATTGGAATTTTCAAAATTAAAAAAAAAATTAAAAATCAACATTTTCAATTAATTTTTAAAATTCTAATTTAGAAAATGTTATAATTAAAAAAAATCCAAGAAGCGAAAAATAAAAAATAAAGAAAATAAATTTTCAAAATTAGAATTTTCAAAATTTCAAAAAAAAAATATGAAAAATCAAAATTTTCCATTAAATTTTTTAAAATTAAAAATATACAGAAATTTTTTTTTTAAATTTTGATGGGTTTCGCCACGATTTTCTTGTTTTTAATAGTTAAAATTCGTGCTTTTTCGACAGATTTCCTCCAATTTTTGAATTTAAATTTTTTGAACAACATTTTCACTAGAAAAAAATATACATATATAACATCTTTGCAAAACTCATTGAAACTTAATCTATTTATTATTTAGCAGAATAATTTTTTTAAAACTCACTCTCAACAAGCTCAGCGTCGCACAGACGACATCGCTGTTCTCGTGTCCCAACAGCTGCAACAGTATTTCTACTCCATTGGCTTCGACGAACGAGCCGTAAAGATCCGGTTGGGAGGCAAGACTGTGCATTTCCTGGAAAATAATTTTTTGTTGTTGAAAAAAACGTTTTCAATTGCAATTTAAAAAAAAAAAACTTTAAAAATTTAAAAAAAACTTTAAAATAAATTTTAATTTTTTTTTTAATTAATAAAAAAATTTCTTCAATATTTTTTTAATTAAAAAATAATTTTTTCAATTTTTTAAATTAAAAAAAATTATTTCAATTTTTTAAATTTAAAAAAAAATAAATATTTCAATTTTTTAAATTTAAAAAAATAATTTTTTCAATCGTTTAATTTTTAAAATATTTGTTTAAACTTAAATTTTTGATTTGAAAAATAAATATTAAAATTTTTTTAATTAAAAAAAATTATTTTTCATTAATTTTAATTTTTTTTAATTTTGAAAAATATTTTTTTAAAATTAATTTTAATTTTTTTTAATTTAAAAAAATCATAATTTTAATTTTTTTTAATTAAAAAAATACTTTTTTATTAAAAAATTATTTTCACATTAATTTTAATTAAGAAAATTAAAAAAAACACAATTTCATCAATTTAATTTTTTTTGCGATTATGTTCAAATTTGCTATGAAATTATCGATTTACTTTACTTTTTTTTCAAATTGAATTCTTAGTTGCAATTTTACAAAAATTAAATTAAAAAAAAATATTTTTCCACGAATTGAATACTTTTTTTTGCAGTTATTATAAATATATTCCATTGAATTTTTTGCAATTCATTTAAATATTATCGATTTTTTTTCCGAAAAAAACGAAAACCCACCTGAATCGCCTTGTCCAGCTCAATCTCGGACTCCATAAATTTTTTCGGATCGTCCGGATTCTTGACTCTCTGCTCCCTGTTCAACTTCATCTTTTTCTCCAGCTGACTGATCAATTTCTTCACTTGCGCATCGTCCAGGGCCACGAAATTCGCCTGTTCCGCCTCAAGAGCCGCCAATATGTCCTCGGGACGTGGTGCGGAAGCGGAAGATCCGGAACCAGACGGTCCCGAGTCGTCGAAACGTGTCTTCTTGCGAGCTGGCTGGAAAAATCCAAGATTTAGCAGAAATTTCAATGAAAATTGCGAGTTTTCCAATTTTTACCTGATAGAGCGACGACGCGGACGATTTGATGATTTCTGTGACGTCAATCGATGTCATTTCGCCTCCTAAATATTAAAAATTGATTTCTAAACTAAATTTGAATAATTTAAACGGAAAAAATGCGAAAAACCGGCGGAAATCATTAAAAATTGACGATTTTCGATTTGAAAATATTGGTGTAGATTTACGATAAACTGAGCGCGGTGGCTCCGAAAGCGGAATAACGGAGCGTCGTTTAAAACTGATAATTTATCTTTTGCTGATATCTCGATAACCATCAAAGATAGAAAAAAGTTGTCAACTGATAAAATGTTCAGAATTCAATTATCTACAACTTCTCAGTTGACAACTTTTTTCTATCTCTTATCACAACCTCAAAATTTTTAGTCAAAGTTTTTCTCCCTATTTTTCGTTATTTCTCAATTTCCTTTTCCAAATTTTTGTCTATTTCCGGCTAAGGAAACCACCAAACAATGCCTTCGCCTGTCTTCCAATTAAATCCGCTCAATTATGCCCGCCCAGGTGACTAATTACCCTTCCGCCGGACTGGTTTGTGCCATGTGTCAAGTGGCAATTATTCAACGAACCAAACCATTTTTATTGGTTTCCGATGAACCAAGTTGGTCAAGTTTTGCAGATTTTTCCCAGAAAATTACAGATTTTTCTCAATTTTTCAAAAAAAAAATCAATTTTTTAAAAAAACTTTCAACCATCCTGAAATTCGCCCTGATAACTCGCTACTGATAAGAGATATCAAAAAGTGGTCAACTGATAAAATGTAGCTTATAGTCTTCTTATCATTTCATCAGTTGACACCAAATCGATATCTTTCACCGTAACCGAGATATCAGAGAAATTCCAAAATCATTTCAGAAAAATGCCCGAAAAAAAGGCATTTTCGGGGTTTATCTGGCGCCAATTGGCCTCTCCGACTGTCGCGATCACCTTATCAGTGACTACAGTAATCTACGTGACAGTAATCTGTCCGTTGGTGTTTTTGCACATTTTTGATGGTGAATCAGTGGTTGAGGAGCACGAGTGTCCGGTAAATTGATAAAAAATTTGAAAAAATGATTTTTTATTGAAATTCAGGCCCAAATGAGTGAACTTCGCGATAGAATGCATCTGGTACGCGACCAAATCCACGAAAATATCCGTCAGAAGCGAGAATTGGCGTGTAAGTGTTAAAAATGCAAGTGCGCTCCACTGATAACAAACTTGACACGCTCGGATCACGATTACGGTAGGTGATATCGAAAAGTTGTCAACTAGAAAAATGTGTCAAATTAAATGACAATCATTTTATCAGTTGACAACTTTTTGATATCTGCTACCGTAGCCGAGATATCAGTCGTGGCGAGACCCATTCTTGACTTTTTTCTTCAGCTTGCTGCATGGGACCGCCCGGGATGAAGGGCTTTCCGGGCAAGAATTCGCGGGATGGATACGACGGAGAGCCAGGTATAAAATTGTTTTATGACCTAGATTTTCGGGTCTCGGAGCGATTTCAGTCCAATAACAATAATATTTAATTTTTCTTTTTTTCAATAACAGCAAAAATTGATTTTTTTTCAAATTCAATTTTTTTTTTCTATTTTCAAAAAATTTGCTATAAAAACGTAATATAACAACAATAAAAAAAACTAGTCTAAAATAATAAAAATAGAAAAAAATCAGAGCTTTCTGAATTTTTTTAATAATTTTTTTTTTCAAAATTTCTTCGAAATTCAAAATTTTCAAAAAAAAATTTAAAACAGTCTATTGAATTTAAAAATTAAAATACAAATTATTCCAAAATTAATAGTTTTTTTTTTTAATTTTTGAAAAATAAAAATAATTTTTTTTTTTTTGAAATTTTGAAAAATGTTCTGCTACTCTCGCCCACCTTCCAATATCAATGAAACATTTTTTTAAAAATCAAAAATAACTTTTAAAAAATGAAAAAATTAAATTTAGTCTTTCAAGAGTACCATAACATTTCTATTAAAAAGAAAATGAATGAAAATTTCGAAATTTTCTGTTCAAAACCGTTTTTAACCAAAAAACCATCATAAAATGTCAATTTTCCAGGTCGAGACGGTAGACCAGGCCGTCCGGCGGACGGCGATTCCCGTCAAGTCTGCATCCGCGAATGTCCTTCAGGCCGTCCGGGTCGAGAAGGTCCAGACGGTCCGAAAGGACAAAAAGGTCAACGAGGCCGGACTGGACAACAAGGAGACTCGGCGCCTCCGTCGATTCGCGGGGAGCCTGGAGAACGTGGAGATAAGGGATTTCCGGGTGCTCCGGGGCCTTCTGGAGAGCCCGGAGAGCCGGGAAGAGTGTATGTTTCGGATGGGCCGCCCGGAAAAGACGGAGAGACAGGGCCACGTGGACCGCCTGGCGATAAAGGGCGGCCCGGACGAGACGGAGAAGACGGACTGCCCGGCGAACGCGGAGAACGTGGATTCCAGGGTTTGAAGGGAGAAGTCGGGAAGCGAGGACCGATGGGAACCTTCGGACCGGGCGGTATGGGGATTACTGTAGTAGAATAGAATAGGTTGGAAGATTGTCGTTGCAGGACCCAAAGGAGAGCCGTGGCCGTGTGAATCGTGTCCGCCGCCACGTGTCAGTCCCGGATACTATTTGAGCAGTCGGAGTAAGAAGAAGCATTTGGCGTGATTTTTCGATCGAAACTTGGTTTTTAATTTTTTTTTTCAAATTGCTAACAATAAATGAAATATAACAAAAACCAGATTTTTTACATTTTTAAATTTTTTTGAATGATTTTTTAAAATTTGTTTTTTTCATGAAAAACTTGATTTCAAACTTTTTTTTTTCTAAATTCAAAATTGCAGGGCGGTTTTCATTATGAAAAATAAACAATTTCAGTTACAGCACTTAAAAAAAAAACAAAACAAAACAAAAATTTTTTTAATAAACGCATTTTTTTTAAATTTTTATTTTGAGAAAATCTGAACCAAATTTCACAAAAATTCACGGATATTTTGAATTTATTTAAATGTAAAAAATAAAAATAAACACTTTTTTTTTTTGAAAGATCTATCTTTTACTCTATTTTAAAAAATTTTTGAATTTTCAAAAATTATTTAATTATTAATGATACTTCGAAATTAAAAAAAAAAATAGATTTTAATCAAATTTCATGAAAACCCTCTGGTTACTGTATTTTAAAATTTTTAAAGTTTTTTTTATTCCAAAAAAAATTTGATCCTTTAATTTTCCAACTTTTTTTTGATTTTCAAAAAAAAATTATTTCGACCAAGCAATTTCTTGAAAATAAATAATTAAAAAATATGAATTTTTACATATCAATCAATATTATTTTTTAAAAATAAAATTAATTTTTTCAAATTTTTTTCAAAAAGTTAAAAAATTAAAAAAAAAAATTGGTTGCAGTTTTTTCCATTTTTTTAATCTTAAAAATGATATATTTCCATTAAAAAAAAATTAAATTAAATTTTAAAAATTTTAAAAAATTTAAATTTAAAAACTGGAATTTAAAAATAAAAATGATTTAAAAAAAAAAATGATTTTATAAAAAACCGATCATTGCAAAAAAAATTCAATTATTTTTCAAAAATTAATTTTTTTAAATTAATTTGTTAAAATATTTAAAAAATAAAAAACATGCAAAGTTTACATATCAAACTGAAAAAAATTAATAATTAAAAATTAAAATCAATTCATTTATTTATTAAGGAAAAAAACAAAAATTATTGCAATTTTCGTGGAATTTTTCGAAAAATTCAAAAAAAAAAATCATGGACAATCTGGATGGAGCAAGCGGAAAGAAAGAAGGTGTTCGATGAGAAAATGTGGGAAAAAAATAAATAAAAAACATGAGAAATCATAATCAGAATGTGTGTACCTCGTGAGATTGTGCAGAAGTGTATGGGGGGTGTTGTTTGAAAAAAATCGATTTTTCCATTTGAAAAAAATTGGAAAAATTAAAAAAAAAATCAATAAAAATTACAAGAAGAAATTGACCGGAAAACAAGAGTGAAAAAGAGGTTTTGTACAACATAGAACATGGAGAATACTGTATGTAATCGATAAATGGCTGAGCCTTCAAAGTGATATTGATTGATTATCGGATTATCAAATTATCAAATAGAACAACAATTTTGGTGATATTTAATTGATAAAAATAGTTTTTTGCTTTTTTTTTGCAAATTATGCCTTCGATTTAGATGAAATTGTGCTGTAATTGCTGCAAATCCGTCAGCATTGTGTCCAGATTTTCCATATGCGCATTGAGTTCTTCTGTTGAGTGAGATGGCTGGAAATTTTCATTTTATTTATAAATTTTCAAATTTTCAAACTTGATAACCATGAAAAAATTTAAAAAATTGAAAACTACTTTTTTAATTCAAAAAAAATAAACTCAATTTCTTCAATCAACAAAATAATTTTTTTGAAACAGAAAATTAAAAGTATAAATTGGAAAAAAAAATGAAAAATTGAAAAAAAAAATGTTGAAAAACTACAAAATTCAAAAATAATTTTTTTTTTGAAATTTTCATTAATTTTTTTCAAATTTACTTTTAAAATGTGTTTTTAGAAATTAATTTGAACTTAGTCAGAATTGAATTTTTAAACATAATTGGATTTATTTTTGTTTTAAATTCAACATGAAATTCAAAAAAATCAACTTTTGAAAAATATTTAAAAATATTTCTTTCCCCAAATTTTCTAAATTTAAAAAATTGAAAAATATGTATGAAAAGAAGTTTTTTTTTCATTTGCCTAAAACTTAGCCTTAAATTTAATATTCCAATTTTTTTAAAATTCATTTTTTCAGTAAAAATTGAACTTTGAAAAAAATGAACATTTAATTTTCTCAATTATAAAAATATTTTTTTAAAATCCAATTTTTAAAATTCAATAAAACTGTCTAAACTTGAAAAAATTGGAATCAAGATTTTCAAAATTAAAAAAAAATTAATTTTTAAAAAATATTAAATTAATTTTTTTCCAACATTTTTTTCAAAGTTTTAAAAAATAAAAAATAAAAAATTTTATTTCAACTTTATTGTTAAACTTAAAACTTTGAGAGAAAAAGAAACTTTTAAAATATTAAAAGAAAAATTAAATCTAATTGTAAAATTCATTTTTTTCGTCAAAATTTTTTGATTTTATTTTTTTTTCTTTTTTCAAATTCAAAATTAAAATCATGCACCCAATTTTCAGAAAATTCAAATTTTTCAAATTTCTCAAATTTCTAACCAACTAACCATCATGTTCGCCACAATTTTCTCATCGGAACTCTTGATGGGCGTGGTCTCTCTCATCTCCATGCACTCCATCTTTTTGTCGGATTCTCCCGCATCGGACGAGGCGGAGCACGACGCGAACGGACTGTAGATGTTGGCGACGTTGACACGTGGCTGAGCGGTCGCTCGGCCGACTGGCACTTGGCGACCGCCCGGAGCGATGACTGTCGGGCGAATGGTAGATGTTGATGACGTGGCAGACGGAGGCGGTGGTGGAGTGTGTTGGGTGAACGATCGGAGCGCATTGACAGCGGAATTGGCGGGCGGGGTGCCACGGAGGGTACGGTAGCCGTCGATTACTGTAGGTGGACCCGATGGACAGGTTCCGATGGGCAGGGGAGGCGTGGAAGCAGAGCCGATGGCCGACGAAGAGCCGTATGGACTGTCAAAGTCGATTTTGTGGATTGGCTGAAAAAAGGGAAAAAATTCAAAAGAGAATTATTTGTTTTTGGATTTTTTTTTCTTTCAAAATTCAAATTATTCTAATTTTCAAGAGAAAATTTTTTTTTAAAGTCATTTTTATAACTTTCAAAATAAAAACTTGAAAAAAAAACATTTTAAACTCAAGAAACTGAATTTTCATTTTTTCAAATCAATTTTTAAAATTCAAATAAAATTCAAACTACAAATTTGAGAGTTTTTTCTACAATTTTCCCCTTTTCAACTTACTCGACTTATTGAAATTTGATTTAATTAAACATTTTTTTAATTTCAAAAATTCGCAACAAAAAATTCAAAACTGTTCCTAAAATTTTTTTTTATAAACTTTTTTCAAAAAGTTTTCGAAATTTTCTAAATTAAAAAAAATCCATATCTAAAATTTCCAGCTTTTTCATTTTTTTTTTTCGAATTTTTATTTTCCAAAATAAAAAAAAAAAAGTTTGAAAATTTTATTTTGGCAATTTTTGAGTTTTAAATATGAATTAGACTTTCAAATTTAAAATTAGCAATTTAAAACTTTTTGAAAATTGAAAAAATCCAATTTTTCAGAATAAAATAAAATTGAATACTTTCTGGAAATTTTGAAAAATCAATTTTTTGAAAATTTCCGTATTACTGAATTCAAAATAAATGGCCCTCCGTGCAAACGCGCTCTGTGGAAATAGCCGGGTCTCACCACGATCGTAGTGTATCTTCGTGTAGTCCCCGAGGACGAAATTTTTTCGAAACTTCATATTCATGTTTTTAGCTAATCCAACAAAAAATAATTCTTAAAAAAGTTTGTCCTCGAGAACTACACGAAGATCGTGGCGAGACCCGGTCAATTTCCTTAGAGCACGTTTGCACGGAGGGCCATTCTTTTTGAATTCAGTAATAATTCTCTTTCAAATTTTGAAAAAATGTTTTTTTTTTCAAAAATTTCAAAATAGTTCACCTGATGCCTTCCAGTTCCCGTATAAACCACTTGCGGTGTCCTTTGCCTTCCTTCCAGACTCTGAGAGCTTTGATGATAGCTTCTGGTTAGGGTGCCGGCGCCTGGAAAAAAGGAAAATTTAATTTAATTTTAAAATTCAAAAAAATAGTGTAATCTTGTGAAAAAAATCAGTTTTGTGAGTGAGATAAGCGCAGGAAAAAATCAGAACATTCAAAAAAAAAGGTTAAAAATTGCAAAGCTGAGAAAAATATTTAGCAATGATTAGTTCGGAAATAAGAGAAAGAGAGAAATGCAACAGCAGAACCGTGAGACGCTTAAGAATTAAAAAAAAATTAGTGTGATCAAATTAGAAAATCATTTTAAATTTTTGAAAAGTAAATAAACGGTTTTTCGGAGGAAATTTCACAGAAATTGTTCAAAATTTCCAATTCTTTCTTTTTTGTATGTATAATAATATTTTTTAAAAAAATAATGTTAGCAACCCAACATCCGAGAGCAATCAATATATGCAAAGGACTGTCAGAAAAATGGAAAACGGACGAGAAAAAAGAAAAAAAAACGAGCGGACCGGACCGACAGATTTTTCAACAACAAAAAAAAAAAAAAAAAAAAAAAAACAAAAAAAAAAAAAAAAAAAAAAAAAAAAAAAA
>LR564740.1:0-21315 GCA_900536345.3 Caenorhabditis sp. 39 LS-2015 | reverse complement strand
AAAAAAAAAAAAAAAAAAAAAAAAAAAAAAAAAAAAAAAAAAAAAAAAAAAAAAAAAAAAAAAAAAAAAAAAAAAAAAAAAAAAAAAAAAAAAAAAAAAAAAAATTAAAAAAAAAAAAAAAAAAAAAAAAAAAAAAAAAATCAGCCAAAAATCAATGAGCAACACACACACACACACGCAACAATTCTCATGCCCGAATCGAATAAAATCGAATAAAATCAATTCAAATCACACTTCACTCCAACAATCTCAACCAAAAGGGAATGCCCATACTCATAATATTGGACGGCTTGACCCGCGCGGCGGCAGCCACTACCGGTCGTTCTATCCGAACCCGGGCGGCGACGAGCGCTTCGACGGGCTCGTTCTCGTCCTCCTCGTCTTCTGTCACCGTGCCAATCGCCGAGCACATCGACTGAGCCATCGGAGTGCTGCGTTTCGAACTGCCACGTGGCGCCCGTGGCGGCCGTCCGTCCACGTGTTGGTGATGGTGGTGGATGGATCCGTATACGGAATCTGTGGATTTGTGAAGAGAGGGGAAAGAAACTGAGGAAACGAAGAGGGGAGAACATAGGAGAGAAAAGAAGGAGAAGAAGGAGAGGGTTAGGGAAAATAAACTAGGGTTTTCTACTTTTTTTTGGAGTTTTTGGGATTTTTTAAAGACCTACCTTGTAAATGCTGATATCTCGGTGTCGGCGAATCAATGTCGGCTCCGGTGAGATGGGCGGTCGCAAGACCGTCGACCATGTAGTCGGAGGCTGGAAAAATGGAAATTTTCTATTAGACATTGCATATTAAATATTATAAATTGAAAATTGAATTTAAATTTAAAAAAAAAAAACGGTAAATTTTTCAAATTTTGCAGATCTGAGTTGTAATTGTGAAAAATTGTACGAAAAAAAGTAGGAAAATTCAAAAAAAAATTCGCAAAAATATCAGAATTTTCGAACGTATAATTTTTTTGCAAATTTTCGAAGAAAAATTCCGTTTCAAAACTTTTTGAAAATTAAAAAATTGCAACAAAAAATTATGGAATACCGAGGTTGTCATTTTTGATAAACTATTAGCTTTTCAATTGATTTCTAAAATTTTATTTTTTTAATTTACAATAAAAATTTAATTATCTAAAAAAAATCCCAAAAAAAATAAATTTTTCTCGAAAAATGAAAAAAAATGAATTTTTAAAGTATCATTCTTCCATTCAAAAATACTCTCTCTAGTCGAAATTTTTAATAAATTGATATTTTAAAAATTTTAATAATTGAAGTATTTAGAAAAAAATCCCTTGTAAATTTTTTCACGAAATAAACGAAAAACTCAATTAAAATTTAAAAATTTAAATCTTTTTTTTTTCTTCTAGAATTATACTCAAAAATACGTATGTAATTTTAAAAAGATGAAAAAAAAATTAGATGAAATTTTGAATTTGCGAAAAGATTTTATACACTGCTTGAAAAAAAGTAATTCAATTTTCATAATTTTTTTGACAGCAATAAATTTAAAAATTACATTTTTTCGTTTCCCAGTTTGAAAAGTCCATATTTTTTTTTTTTTTTTTGAAATTTTGAATTTTTAAATTTCAAAATATTTTGAAATATACGTTAAATGCTTGGAATTCTCCAATTCTTTACTTGAAAAAACAATTTAAAAAAATAAAAAAAAAATTACCGCAAAAATTTTAAAAATTAATTCACGACAGTCAGAAAAATCCGATAATCACGTTTTTTAATTTTAAAAAATTATTTTTTTTCTCAAAATCTCTTTAAAAAAAAAACGAACGCACCTCCAGCTCTCATATGACTTCCGGTTCCGTTGATCCACAAATCATTCGGCGGTCCGCCAGCTCCGCCGCCCATTCCCATTCCGATTCCTCCGTTGCTCGTCTTCTTGCCCGATTGATAGCCATTCTTTCGTCCACCACCACCACTTCCAGATCTCTTGACACAACACATGATGACAAGGATCAGTGAGAGGATCAGAATTAGGACGAAGGCGGCGAAAAGTGCCAGGTAGAGTGGGTTGGATTGGAGCAGAGATTGCAGTTGATCGACGAGCGAGGGAGTGTCGGCCGACGCGGAACCGTGCCCGCGCGGACGGTCCCGTCCGGAAAGAATCGCACCGCCTGATGGGGTGTAGCCGACAGTGGTGCAGAATGGACCGTGACCTGGAAAAAAAAATTTGAAAAATTTATTTGAATTTTTCTCATTTTTAAAATTTTTTTTTCTGAAAATTGACCATCTAAACTTTTTTAAAAATAGAAAAAATCGATTGTGCGGCAAAAAATTCCATGAAAAAAAATAATTTAAAAATAATTAAAAATTAAAAAATCAATTTTTTGAACCTCCAAAAGTTGGGAGAAATATTTTTCATTGAAATTCAATTTTTTCGAAATATTTTCAAAAAGGATAGAAATGAATTTCAGCTGGAATTCATTGAAATTCACTTTAAAAAAATTTTTAATTATGAAAATTTTTTTTTCAAATTTTTTTTAGGAAAAATGAAAATAAAAATAAGTATTCAGCTGGAAAACAGTTTTCTGGTATTTTTAAAAATTTTGAAAAATTGCAAAAAAAAAGATTTTTCACTGAAAATTAATTTTTTCAAATATATTTAAAAATCGATTTTCTAAAAATTCACTTTTCAAAAAAAAATCAATTTTTTTGAAATTTTTTTCAAAGGATGAAAATGAATTTCAGCTGGAATTTGTTGAAATTCACATTTAAAAAAAAAAATTAAATTTCAAAATATTAAAATTTAAAAAAATTAAAGTTTTAAAAATGGAAAATTTTTAAAATTTTCGGGACTTGAAAAAAAAAATATAGAAAAAAAATATTTTTCACTGAAAATTAATTTTTTTTAATATTTAAAAATTCAATTTTCTAAAAACTTATTTTTCAAAAAAAAAAATTCTAAAAATCCAAAAAAAACCCATCAACTAACCTTTCTCATTCCTAGCCTGTATCTTAAAGTAATAATTGGCTTTCGGCAGCAGATTGCTGACTTGATGCGACAATTTGTCGCCCGACACATAGTTAATCGTCCAGTCTTTATCCGGCAGCGTGGCCCGATCCGTGTAGTACACCAGATACTCCTCGATCTCCCCATTCGAGTATTTCGGCGGTTGCCAGTGGAGCGATGCCGAGTGCGGGTCTCCAGATTCTGCCGGCAACACTGTCAGGTCTCGCGGAGAAGATGACGGTGGAGCGGAAGACGTACGGTTCCGAGTGGCCATTGACCACGTGCTGAGTTGTCCGTTCGACGAGACCGCCCGTACCGCAAACTCGTACTCTGTCGCCGGCCGTAGGCCCTCAATGGTCGCCCACGTCTCCGTGCTGTTCACGTATCGATGTTGATTTCCGTCGACGGCCGTCGAGTATCGAACGGTATACTGCGTATTGAACGCGGTTTCGTCGGATTCCGTCCAGACGACTCTGATGGACGTCGCCGAGATCGCTTCGGCTCTCAACCCAACCGGCGTTGATTCCGATGACGTTCCGGTGTTGGATTCGGCGTCAGAGTCGTCGGAATCCTCGTTGAATCGAGGAACATCACGGGACAGCGTTCGGACAGTTTCGTAGATCGGGAAGCCGGATCCCAGGTTGTTGAAAGCGCGCAGCGAGATGACATAGTCGCGTTCCGAGTGCAGACGAGCAATTTTGTACTGAGTGGTGGAGGCCGAGACACGGGCGGTTTCAGTGTCGGGCACAGAGAGTCCCCATCCGATTTGATAGCCTCTGACCAGATTTTGCTCGTCGGCCGGTGGCAGCCAGGACACTAGAATGTAGTCGATTCCAGCGTGCGGACGGATTTCTCGAGGTGCGCCGAGCGTTCGTTCCTCTTTGTCTTGACCGGGAGTATCGACGGCGACCCAATCGGAGAAGGGACCCGTGCCGTTCTGGAAAAAAAATTGAAAAATTATTTTTTTTTCTTTTTGTTCTAAATATTATACTGTAGGGGTTAGGTTGGGTCTCGCCCCGAAATACAAAACGGTGGGAACTATTTTTCAAATATTTGTTTATTTTTATAAACATGTGATTTCCAAATTTTCATCCGGTTCTGATGGGTTTTGCCGATTTTTTCGGTAAAATTGAATAAAATCAATAAAAGCTAAAAAAAAAATTTCAATTTCAATTTTAATTGTATTTCAAGAACAATCTCGTCTAGATTCTTGACAAAATTTTGAAGGAAAATGTTTAAAAAATTACATGAAAAATCGAATTTTTAAAATTAAATCACAGGTCGGCTCTTTTCTTGCATCAAGCGTGCAGGAGAATTTCTCAGTACAAATTAGAACGTGTAGCTAATTTTTCAAGCTAGAACTAGGCCTGTTCTCATCGTGTAACCTAATTTTCGACGATTTTCAAAAACGCGACCCGACCCGACCTATGAATTAAATTCAAATTTTGACAAAAATTCTTTTAAAAAATTCGGTTCACACCGTAAAAGATTTTATTCGATTTTTTGAAATTAAACTTTTTCAAAGCTTTGAAAACGCACTTAGAATACTTTAACAAAAGGTCTGAAACTTTGAAAGAAAATTTGAAACTGAACGTTTTTTTTTTTTTTTAAATTTCAAATTAAAATAAACAAACGAATTTCGAAATTTTTCGAAAAAAAAATCAATTTTTAATTATCCAGTGGAATAAACATCCAATTTCAAAAAATGTTTAATTTTCTGATTTTTTTCTTATATTTTCAAATTCCTATTTAAATTTAAATTTTCCAATTTTCTTCAAATTCGCAACTTACATGATTAACAACCGCCATTCTGACTAAGTACTGCGTGTTCGGTTCCAGATTTCCCATAGTATACTCGCGTGCCGTCGCATCAATGACCAGCGTATTGCCCTTGGCTCCACGTGCCTTCGTCTTGTACTTCAATCGGTATCCGGTGATCTCTCCGTTCACACTCTCCTCTTCCGGCTCGTCCCAACTGACTCGGATGCTCGTCGAGCTGTCCGCCTCTCCCTGGATGTTGGTGGGCGGTGCAGACGGTTCGTCGGATTGGGTTCGCACGCGGACAGTGTCACTGGAAAGACCCGATCCGTTGGCTCCTTCGGCTTCGATTCGGATTTGGTAGCCAGTGTACTTGTCCATTCCGTGGAGCGTGTATTGGGTTGTGGAAGTCTGCAAAATTAGGGAATTTTCGGTAAATGAATAGTTTGAAATGTGAAAAAATGGAAAATGACAAGGAATTTTGTTTATTTTATTTTAATTTATTTCAAAATTCAACTTTAATTTCATTTTTTAATTTTTATTCTCATATTTTTCATCAAATTTTAAATAGATATTTAGTTTTTATTAATTAAAAATTCAAAAAAATTCAAAAAAATAATTTTCTGCTCGAAAAAAGTATTAGCAGCTAAAAGTAAACTAGAGCTCAAAAATGAGTATTAGAAATTGAGAAAAACGATTTTTTCGGCAAAATTGTTCAATTTTCAAAATCTTTGTTGATTTTGAAATTCTTGAATTTTTTTATAATCCAAAAATTGAAAAAACCCGTGAAATTTTTTTTCTGAAAAATTCCGAAATTTTCAATAAATAATATTCTTTGATTTGAATTTTTCTAATAAACAATTGTTTGCATTTTCCTAAAATTGTTCAAAAATTAAAAAAAAAAAAAAAAAAAAAAAAAAAAAAAAAAAAAAAAAAAAAAAAAAAACTTCGAAAACTAAAATTTTAAAAAAATCAGCAATTTTTATTAATTTAAAAAAATTAAAATGTTCACTTTTCCGTTCTTTTAAACAGTTGATTCACAAAAAATTCAATTTTTCAATTTATAAAAGCGAAAACCCAATTTTTAAAAATTAATTAAAATTTCTACTCTAAAAATAAAAAAATTATAATTTCCTTTCTAAAAAATTAAAAATTCAGAAAACACCTACCGTAATCAACGTCTCCTTCTCATTCTTGTCCAGCGGATCATGCGAGTAGAATATCTTGTACCGAAGTGCTGGCTGTCCGCCAGCCGGCGGGTTCCATCGGATATCAATGGTTTCCGGACCGGTAGCGGTGACGGTGAGTTGGGTGACTTTGCCGGGTACCGCTTCTGGAAAAATGTGGGTTTCGAGTTTCGAGTTTGAAGTTTTGATTTTTTTTAAATTGATAAATAAATAGGATGAGACTTTTAAAAAATTAATATTCAAAATTTGACTTTCAAATTTTGAAAAAAAAATTGAAACCGGAATTTTTTATAAAAAAATAATTTTCAAAAATTTTTTGAGAAAAATGTGAAATTATCAAAAATTTTCCATATTTTAAAAATAAATTCTTTAATTTCAAAATTAGATTTTTAAACTTTTAAATATTAAATTTCAATTTTCAAAATTTCGGAAGAATTTCGAAGATTTTCGAAAAAAAATAAATTTTAAATAAATTTTTAAAAAAAATTTTAAATTCCGGTTTCAATTTAATTCAAAATAAATTTGAGTTTGAGTTTTTCTAATAGCAAAACTTCATTTCCTTCACCCAAAAAAATATCTCTCCACATTAATTTATTACTCACGTTCTTTATTAATAAAATTAATATTCAAAATTTGACTTTCAAATTTTGAAAAAAAAAATGAAACCGGAATTTTTTATTTAATATTTTTTTTGAAAAACATTTATTTCATTTTTTAAATAATTTAATTTCTTTGAAAATTATCAAAAATTATCTTTCATAAATATATATTCAAAATATTAGTTGATATTTGGATATTTGAATGAGGTAATTTTAAAAATTTCAATTTTCCAACTTTCCGAAGAATGTCGACTATTTTGAACAACAAAAAATCATCCTCAATCTTTTAAATTTAAATTTTTAAAATCCCGGTTCCAATTCTATTTTCTTCACCCAAAAAAATTATTTTAATTTACTCACGTTCTTTATTAGTGCTGACTTTCAGCGAATCGCTGAACTTTCCCATTCCAGCCTCGTTTTCAGCAGTCACTCGAATCAGATACATTGTCGACGGTTGAAGAGACGTCAGGATGGCCGAGGTGGTCGATGAGTTGACCATTCGTTCGCTGGAACATTCATTCATTTTTTGAGATGATTCAGAGAGAAAAAACAGCTTTTTTCCACTTAATACTATATTTTTTTTAAAAATGTGATTTTTTCATTCAAATACTCTGGTAAATCGTTAGGAATTAAATTAAATTTTATTTATTTTCCATGTTCTTCCAGTTCAATTCCAGAAAAAAGTTTTGAAATATTAAATAAATTAAATGGAATTTTATTGAATTCCAATTGGCGATTTTTCAATTTATCTTCCATTTTCGTCAAATTTAAACTCAAACAATTTACCAGAGTAGAGAATAATTTTTTTTCAATTAAAAATTAAATTTAGTATAATTTTAAAATCTAAAAAATAAAAAATAAAAATAAAAAATAAAGTTTTTGTGAAATATGTATTTTTAATTTTATGAAAAATCAAAAGCTATTCTTGAAAATATTCTAATTTTTCTTCTATTTTTTTAAATTAAAATCTCTATTTTTAAAAATTATTTTTCCCTAAAAAAATATCAAAAAATTTAAAAAAAATTCGCCCACTCACCGATCAATCGAATTATCCTTATAAAACACATGATATCTCATAATGTTGCCATTTCTCAACACCGGCGGATCCCATTCGACATTGATAAATCTGGCTCCGACTGATGTGGATCGGAGGCCGAGTGGCGCAGAAGCCGTCTTGGGCACTCCAGATGAGGCGGCGACTGAGGAGGAGTCTGGAGAAATGGAAAATATTGAAAATTGAGAATAAGAAAAAAAAATGTTGGATAAATACACAGAAAAAAAAGAGAAAACCAGAAACCAGTGTTAGAGAGAAAAACCAGTGGAAGCCACAAATTCCGTTTTAAATTAATTTTTAAATAAAATTTATGACGCTGTAATTTTCAAAAAAGTGCTTTACGGTGAGCTTCTACTTAAACTGATAGTAGTTTTAACACATTAAAAAAATCAAAAATATTATAAAAAATTTTTTGAAATTGTAAAAAATTTTTAACTGAAATTTTGAAATTGATTGTAAGTTTTGAATTTTTGAAAAACTGAAAAACATCATTTTAACTATTGAATTTACTTTTTAAAATTTTTTTAAAAAAAATTTTCGATTATAAAAAATGATATATTTTTTAAAATTTATTTGAAATTTTAAAAAAAATAAATTTTTTTGAACGAAAACATTTTTGAAAACTATTTTTAATACCTCAAAAATATTTTTTACACTTCTAACTTTGTAAAAACACTTGAATATTTTTTTTTAATTTAAAATTTTTTTTAAAAACTATTTGTAAAATTAAAAAAATTAATTTTAAATTTTACACTCCCATCAGAATTAAATTCTAATTTTTTTTCTACAATTCAATTTTCAATATTAAAAAAAAATATTTTCAACACTTCAATTCAATCAAATCCACGCCAAAAAATTCAAACCTCAATTAATTTTAAAAAATTAGTTATTTGAAGCCACCCGAAAATCCCCGAAAAAGCACCGAATTCAAACAAAAACTCTCGAAAAAATCCAAAAATTCACAAAAATTCACCATCCGACAATTTCGAATTTTCCGGCTCCTTTCCATTGGATCTGGTGTTCGCCAGACCGCGAGCCGCCAGAAATGTGGGTCCTAGAGACCCAATATTACTTTTTAAATTTTTTTTAGAAATTTAGAAATCTAGATGCTAATAATAGCTAGAAAAAAATCAAGGGAGGTCATTTTAGTGGACACTTCAGATATTTCTCAAATTTTTTTGGTGCAAAGAGTGCTTTAATACAAATTGACTGTCAAAATTCCAGCCGCCACTTTTTGGTTTTACGGAAGTTATGACGTCTTGAAGATCGCTTTTAGTGCAAAAGTGCTGCTATATTGAAGAAATCTCACCTTCGAGGCGTCATAACTTCCGTAAAACCAAAAAGTGGCGGCTGAAATTTTGACAGTCAACTTGTATTAAAGCACTCTTTACACCATAAAAAATTGAGAAATATCTGAAGTGTCCACTAAAATGACCTTCCTTGTAAATAATTCTTTTTAATTTCATAAAAATTCAAAATAAATTTTTTAACATACCTGGAGCATCGACCAACAATTGAGCACTCGCTTGCTCATTTCCCACGTCATTCTCGGCAATGCACTGATAGACGGCTTGGTCGGCACGGACGACTCCAAGAATTCGGAGTCTGGAAATATTGAAGATGGAAAAATAATTAAATTTGAATTTTTTGAAAAAATTTTGAAATTTAAACTTCAAAATGAAACAGAAAATTTAAAATTAAAAAAAAACTTTTTGAAAATCAAATTTAAGAAATTCCAATTTTTAGCCCAAATTTTGTTTTCGAAAAATTTGCATTTGAGAAATTTAAATTTTTTACATACGAATTTTGAATTAATTCTAAACGTTTTGGTTTGAATTTTGAAAATTTAATTTTGAAAAAATTAATTCTTAATTTTTAAAATTCTAAGTTTAATTTTTAAGATTTAAAATTTTATGAAAATTCTGAAAATACTTTGTTTTCAAAATTGTCTCTAAAAATAAATGAAAATAATTTTAAACACATAATTTTAAATTTAAAAAAAAAATCTTCAAATTTTCATCGAAAAATCAAAATTTCTTTTTCAATTGCAATTCTACGAAATTCAAATTAGAAAATGTTTGAAAAATAAAAAAACATATTTTCAAATTTTTAAAATTCGAATTTCACCTAAAAATCAAAATTTCCCAAATTTCAAATGAATTTTAACAAAAAAAACAATTGATAAAAATTTGATAAAAATCATAAATTATTCATTTTAATTTTATTTTTAAAATAGGAAAAATTATAATTTAAATTTGTTTTTAATTTTTTAATTTTTTAAAAATTCAATTTTAATTTTTTTTTCTTCAATTTAAAATTTCGTTAAAATGTTTAAAAAAATTTTGAAATCTCAAGTTATTTTCTTCAATTTTTTTGATTTTTAAATACTTAATTAATAATTAAATATTTAATTAATCCATTCAAAATTTGAAATTCAAAAAAAAAAAATCAAATTTTCCATTTGTTTTCTTTTCCCTCCAAAACTCACCTATTCGGCTCAATGACAAAGTACTCGCTGGGAATGATCTGTTCTCCGTTTTTGAACCAATTCAACTTCGCTTCGGGTCTCGCCGCGGCCGCTCCACACTCCAACTCCACGTCGGCAGTCTCGACGGCGACTTTGGTGACTGGACGAGTGGTGATTCTCGGCGGAGCACGCACTTCCACCGATACCGCACGATCAATCGAGTCGTCGTTGTTGGATGCCCGACACGTGTACAGTCCGGTGTCTTCGATGGACGCTTTGGTGACGAGAATCGACGAGACGCCGACGCGACGGACACGAACACCGTCGACGATGATTTGACGCGAGTCTTTGAGCCAACGGACTTGGGGACGGATGCGCGAGGCGACGAGGCATTCCAGAAGGAACTCGTCGTTTTGTTCGACGACTTGGAGACGTGGAGTGGTGATGAACGAGAGCTCGTTGGAGATGTCGCCTGAAACAGTAATTTTTTTTTTTGACATAAAATTTTAACAAAGTATAGAGACGAAGCGCGCAATTTAGCACATCGACAGGTTCGATTTTCAGGCCCCGACGTTTCGCAACTCAAAACAACTTAAACAATGATTTTTCAGCGGATATTGATTGGAATTTGAAAAAATATTAAAAGATTCAAACGAAGTGGCGATGTCCGCAATTCGGTGTCTCGGCGGGTCCCGTTGGGGAATCGGTTACAGTATCACTGGCGCGAAAAAAATTTGCACTTTTCACAGTGTGTTTTTCGAAAATATTTTTTCGCGCCATCGGAAAAATCAATTTTGTACCCGACTCCCCAACGGGACCCATCGGGCGCCCAATTGCGGACATCGCCACTTCGTTTGAATCTGGTAATAACAAATTTCGAGTTGCAAAACGTCGCATTTCGAAATATCGAGGTCTCATTGTCAGTTTTAAGCTGATTTGAAATTTCATTGATTCATTCAGTGCTAAATTTGTCAAAAATGACTGAATTCCTATCACTGTAACTGTAACCCAAAGTCGTGACGAGACCCATTGAGTAGCTGAATTGCGTTTTATAATAGAAAAATGGTATTTTTTTGCTCAATTTCTAGAACTTATGAAATTTATTTAGAAAAAAGTAATTTTTATTAATTTTCAAAAAAAAAAATTTTTTTGAAACTCTCGCATTTTTTTTTAATTTTCAAAAAATTCAAAAATTCAAATTGCTTAACTTTGAATAATATATATATATAAAAATCTGGAAAATTACATATTTTCTCATGGTCCCATTTCCAGCAAAATCCAGATTTATTTGATTTTTGAATCATTCTCTTCTTTTCTCCAATATTTTCCCAAAATACTATAATTTTGAATTTTGTAAAAATTTTTTTTTTGATTTTTCAAAATTAATTTACTTCTCTCCTCTTTCCCAATAATCCCTGTCAAAAACCCTATTCTCACCAGTAGTGACAGTCAATCGTGCCGTCTGACTGCTTCTCCGCTTCCCGGCTCCTTCTACCGTACACCGATAGGTCCCTTCGTGTCGAGACTGCGTCGAACTAATTTCCAGAGTGTTCGACACTGCCAAAATGTGGTATTCGCCTGCAAAAAAACAGAAGTGGATGGTCATAAAAATTCGCCGAATGGGGGTCATTATGAGGGGTTTTCGGGTGGAGGAATGATGACCACCATGTGGTCATGTGTTCCGGCTCATTGGGTTGGCTTTTGGAAAGGAAATTGAAGAAAATTAAACAAAAAATTTGAAATTTAAAATTAGAAAATTTGGTAAATACACAAATAAGAAAAAAAAATGAAAAAAAAAAAACGCTGATTTTAAAATTTTTAGATTAAAAAAAAATTTGACAAAATTTAAAAAAAAATCAATTTTCAAACTGGAAACTATTTTTGGAAATTTTTCAGAATTTTCTTTTTATTTTTTGAGAAAATATCAAATTTTTTTTTGAAGAGAAAAAAGAATTTTCAAAATTTTAAAGTAATTTCAATTTTTTATTTGTAAAGTTGAATATTTAAATTTAAACATTTGGTTTTAATTTTTTTTTAGAACAAGACATCTAAAAATTTTTTTCCACAAAACTTATTTTTCAAATTTCAAATTTTTTAAAAATATATTCAAAAAAATTTTTAAAAATTAAAATCAATTTTTTTAATTTTGAAAATACCGTGAAAATTTGAAAAAGTATAATATTGCAAATTTATTAAAAATAAAAATTCTAAAATCTTCAAAAAATGTTTAGATTGAAAAAAATAAAAATTTCAATTGTTTTCCGAAATTCAAAAAAAGATATAATTTTTTCATTCAAAATCCCTAAATTTCCTCCAAATTCCAAAAAAAATTCCTTTTTTTCTCCAATTTCCTCATCAATTTCCCTCCATCTAAATGCGACCAACTTTCAATTGTTTTATTGCAAATTTGAAATTTCCCAAGGGAGGCCCTGGACTTAGTCTAATTTTTTTTGTGGTTTTTTTTTGAATTTTTTTTTCAAAATTATAAAATAAAATCGAGTTGACCTTCAATCAACAAACAATAAAATTAGCAATAAAGCTCAAATTTGAAATATTCAAAATAAAATTTAAAAAAAAAAAAAAAAACCCACCTCCATTGGCAATCGGTTGATCATTGTGTAGCCAGATGACTGACGGGGTTGGCTTGGAATTCTGGAAAAAAATTGTATGACAATTTATTTTAAATTTTCAAATTTCCGGCAAAATAATTTACTGGGAAACTAAAAACTGAAAAATGTCAAAAAACAAAAAACCAAAAAAAAATTTTTTTTTAATTTTTTACTAAATTTCAAAATTTCAGACCTTTCTAGAAATTTTTTTTTTTTCGTAATTTTTTTCTTTAATTAATTATAAAACTCACAATAAGACAATGAAAAGCGGTTGGTTGTCCCTTGGCGACAGTTCGATCGATTGGTTGCAAATCGAATCTGAAAATTTTAAATTTTAAAAATTCTCACTTCTAAATTTATTAAAATATGATTTAAGATTTTCTAATGACGAACAAACAATTGTATTAAATTCTCAAATTAATTTTAAACTTATTGAAATTTTTTTATTAGTTTTTGAAAATTTGAAAAAAAAAAGAATTTTTTTTTCGGGAAAAAATTACGAAAATTGATTTTTTTTTTTTAGCGTCATAAAATCAAATAAAAGTTAAATAAAATAGCATTTAATAGACTGAAATTGAATAAAGTAGATAAATAAAATTTTCAGAAGTTTTATAAAATTAATGAAAATTTTGAAATTTTTTTTTTTTATTTCATAAAATAATTTTTTTTTCTCAATTTTCAAAAATATCCAATTCCACTTACTTTGCCAAATCCTCAATTCTGAGCACTGCTTTTCTGCTCAAAAACGTCCAATTATCAGTCGATTGATCGTTTTTTGTGGTGACGTGAACGGCACACTGATACGTTCCCTCCTCGCCGCCACTCGTTGACTCGATCCATAGCGACCCGTTGGACATGATTTTTCTGGAAATATATTGAAGTTGAATTTCGATTTTTTCGTTTTCATTTTTTCAAAAATTTGATTTTCATTCACAAAAAATCCTATGCACCTAAATATCACTTCTATATTTTTAAAAAATTAGAAAAATATTTTTTCATTTTTTCAAATTATAAAACAAATTTTACCTTCAAATTATGAAAAAAAATTAAAAATTTGAACAAATATTCTATTAAAATTGGAAAAAAAAAATTTAATTTTTCAAATTAAATATATTTTTTCTTTAAATTAGGTCCTCAAATTTTATTTTCATTTTTTTAAATGTAAATTTAAATTTTAGCCTTTTTTAAATAAGGATTTTTTTTTTCAATTTCCCCATTATTCCCAAATCATTCCAATTAAATTTTTTTCAATTGTTAAATAAAAATTTCAGAAAAATAATTCATTTTCAGGTTTCAAATTTAAAAAGAAAAAAAAAAAATTTTTTTTTGTTAAATCTCAAATCACTTTCTGATCAAGGTCAGTCTTGTCATGTTTTTAAAAAAATTCTGAAAAAATTATTTTTTTAAATTTTCAAATATTTCAAAATTTCAAAAAAAAAACTTTATTTCAGCTTTTAATTTTAAAAAAAATTTAAATCGTAAAAAAATTGAAATCAAATTTTTAAAAATCCCAATTCACCTCAACTGATCAAGGTCAGTCTCATCATGTTTTTAAAAAAAATATATTATTTTTAAATTGTCAAAAGAAAATACATTTTCAGCTTTCAAATTTTTTTCAATCATATTTTATTTGAAAAAAAAAATATAATCAAATTTTAAAAAAATCCAAATAAAATTCCAGTCTCATCATGCTAAAAAAAATATTTTTTGCAACATTTTTTTTAATTCCTCATTTCCAATTTCCCCTAATTATAATTATATTAATATTTATTCCCAAATCATTCCGATCCATCAATTTATTATTCCCACCACTTCTCCCTCCCCAAAAAATAATAATAACCAACCCAAATCATCGCCCTCTTATCCTCCTTCTCCTTCTCCTCCTGCTCATCCCCCATTCCTCCCTCCCTCCCAAATCAAATCCCATATCCAAGTAGTGACCATATGTCCCTTGCTCCTCTCCTCACTGCTACTCACTGGTCTTGGTCCCAGTGAGTAGAGAGGGTGTCCAATTGACAGATGGTTCGAATGGGTGTCTTCTTGTGTGTGTGTGTGCACATTTCAAAGTGGCCCCTTCTCCTCTCTTTCTCCGAGGTTTCTATGAATAACTACTGAGAAAACGAAGAAAACGCAGAGGAAGAAGCGACCCTTCTTCCCATCCAAACACTAGGTGTACATATTTCGTAATAATTTGCGGTTATTATTAATATATTATTTTTGTTTCGTTTTTATTGCGAAACGAGAAACGATCGAGACGGGCAGGACGGGCGGAACGGAAGGGAAATGAGCACTTTGGAGTGCTCCGTTCGTCTCGATGAGCCCTTGAGTGCTCCCGGGATTAGGGGGAATTAGAAACTCATTCAGGTGGATAGGCAACCTATGAGCAGGTTGCATCATAGGGATGGATAATTGGATTGGATTGGATTCTCTCATGCGATTGGTTTTGGGGAAAGGTAATTGGATTCTGCCTTATTTTTGTTTAGAGGGGATTTGTTGACGGTGCAGAGGAGTTGAAGAAAAAAAGAAAAAAAAACTTTTTGCAGAATTTTTGAATAAGGTTTTTTTTTTTTTTAATTTTAAATAATTTTTTTTTTAAACAATTTTCGCCAATTGGGTTTTTGTCTATTTAAGCAATTTTAATATTAAAAATTTTAATATTTCAAAAAAAAACTCCAAACTGAATTGACAAAAAATGTTTTCCAAAATTAATTAATTCGCATGAAAAAAAAATTAAAAATCCGATTTGAAATATTTGAATTAAATTTTTCAAAAATTAAAAAAATTAATTTTAAGAAAATTAAGAAAAACTAATTTTCAATTTTTTTTAATGAAAAAATTTGAAAAAATAATTTTGAATTTGTATTTCTAAAAGTCTGTTTTCAAGCTAAAATAATGCCTACAAAGTAAAATTTTAGAATTGAATTTCTATTTTGTTTCTAAAAAAAATTCAGAATTTTTCGGAAAAATTGTTGAACTTTCTAAAAAAAATTCAAAAATTCTTGCTAAAAATCCAATAGAATTTCAAAAAATTAAATAAAAATATAAAATAATTTTATTTTTACATTTTTTATAATTCAAATACTTTTCAAAAATTTTTAATTTTTTGAATTCAATTTTTTTCAAATTTTCCTTAAAATTTCAAAAATTCCCAATATTCCCAATTCCAGCGTAATTTATTTCCCTTCCAAATTCCCCAAAAACAGTCCCCCCCTCTCAAAAAGTGGAATCCCCCCTCCCATTCCACCCGTCTTCTGCCCGTTTTCAATGCCATTCGCAGCACCCCGAGGAGCCTTGGACCTGTCAATCAACTGCCAATCGCCATTTCGATCGAATCACCCTCCGAAGCACGTCTTCTAAGGTCTGTCTCTGTCCCCCCCCCACCGAACAAACATCAATTTACCATTTCCATTTCGGATCGGATCGGACCTTGATAAATTACCCGAAACGGAGAGGAAAACCGGAAGACAATTACCATTAGAATTATACCATATCCAATTTTTGATGGAAAATTCAGAAAAATCATAAAAATTGATTTTTTGATCTTTTGATCTTCCCATCTTCCAAATACAAATCTTGAGAATCAAAAAAAAATTTTAAAAAAATTTTTGCTGAAGATTCACCATGCAATGTGGAATATCCAATTTTTGGAGAAAATTCAAAAAAATTGGAATTTTGATTTTTTGATCTTTCCATCTTTCAAATATTTAAAAATCTTGAGAATAAAAAATATATTAAAATTTGAAAAATAAAACACTTGGAAATTCAATTATTTTGATCAACTTTTTCAAAATTAAAACTAAATGATTTTTAAATAGCTAAATTTGATCTTTTGATCTTTTGATCTTCTCAAACCGCCATGCCACGTGGCATATGGCTGCTTACAATTAAGAATTTACCATAGGAATTGGAACAACAATAAATATCCAATTTTTGAAGGAAAATTAAAAAATATTGGAATTTTGATCTTTTGATCTTCTCCTTCTCATCTTCCAAATCAAAATCTCGAGAAAAAAAATTGAAATTTGAAAAAAAAAAAATCAAAATTCAAAAAAAAACGAAAATTAAAAATTCAATTTTTTCCGCTCAAGATTCACATTTCTGAGCTAAATTTAATATTTTGATATTTTAATCTTTTGATCTTCTTATCTCCCAAATGCAAATGTTAAAATTTTTAATTAAAATTTAAAACTTTCAGAGAAAAAATTCAAAAAAAGGAAAAATTCAAAATTCAATTTTTTTTTTCCTCTCAAAAATCGCGGATTTTCTGTGATTTTTGAGCTGAATTTGATCCTTTGACTTTTTGATCTTTTGATCTTTCAATCTTCCCAAAACTTCTTGCCACGTGGCATATGGCTGCTTATCTCAATCTACCTAATCCAACGTGCTAATTGGCAGTTTTCCAACGGATTTACGGGGGTGAAGAGTGCAAATGTCATCATTTTTGTCCCAAATAACGACAATCTCTGGTGCGAATCTGACCCTCCAGGCCGATGACGTGGAATGGAATGGGCGATTTACGAGAAGGACGGACGGGAATAAATGTAACTGGATATCCAGATATTCTCAGGATATCCGGCCATTTGTCATGTATACTTCGGGCCTGTCAAGTCTTCCGACAGAATGCGGACATGTCCTCGGGTTGGTAAACAAGAATTGCACCATGTAACCGCCAGCAAAGGTGCCCGACGTTTCGCAACTCGACAGAAAAACAAACTGTGAGTTTGACATGAAAATTGAGAGTTTTTGACGAGTTTTTAGCAAATTTTGACTGACTCACAATTTTTGAAATTGCGAGAATTTTTTTCTAGAGTTGCGAAATGTCGGGGTAGAAAATTGGAATGGTATGGAATGGAAATTGGTCTCGGAGCGATTTTCGTCAATTTTTTGGTGATAAAAGTGTCAGTTTTGGATCGCTCTCTGAATTTTTTCTAGAGTTGCGAAATGTCGGGGTTGCAGTAAAGGGACAGGTGCCGTGGGTCTCGCAACGATTCGTCAATTATTCTTGAAAATCGTTGCGAGAACCACTACCCCGACGTTTCGCAACTCTATGAAAAAATCAGAAAACGACCCAAAACTGACACTTTTATCAACAATAAATTGCTTCGACATCCTCTCTTTTTCCAAATTTTCTACCACGACATTTCGCAACTCTAGACAAAAAATTCTCGCAATTTCAAAAATTGTGAGTCAGTCAAAATTCGCCAAAAAACTCGCCAAAAACTCTCAGTTCACGGCGCTCCGAACTTCCAATCGCGATGCGGCAGGCGCACTCTCGGAGCAAGAACACGCCAGCACCAACCCTTGGCGCGTTTCGTGAGCAGCGAATTTTTTATTTTAAAAAATCGCGTTTCAATGGAATTTTCGTAAAAAATCCATTTTTTTCGTGTTTTCTTCATAAAAATATCATCAGAACACGGAAAAAGTATAAAAACTCAGGAAATTCGAGCGAAAGAACCTTCGAAATGGAAAAAAATACGGTTTCCAGTGGGAAAACCGTTTTCGGGGGAAAAATAATTCTACTTACATCCCAAACCATGGATTCCGTTTCAAATCCATCCAAAAACAGTTTTTCATTACGTTCCGATCGTACCGGCATGAAAATTTGCAAAAAAAAAACCGATTTTTCCCAATTTTCCAGTTTTCAGAGAAACAAAATTAGAACTTAAAAGCGTTATAACTTTCTCATTTTCCGACGAAATGAGCAGTTTGAGGTCGCAAAATGATCGCAAGGACATTGCGCACTTCCCCATTAAAGCACATTTCGAGATTTCAACATCAGTTCTGCAATATTTTGAAAAAACTGATTTTTCAAGCCAAAATTTCAACTCGTTATAACTCCGCTAGTTTTGAACGAAATTTGTCGTTTATAGGATTAAGACATTCTATTCGCTATTTAGAAACTTTCGATTAAAAGACATTTACAAAAAAATGAATTTAATGAACAAAAAACCAGCTTTTTATGAAAAATCAGTGCAAAAGTACAGCTGATCGCGAAACGCGCCAAGGGTTGGTGCTGGCGTGTTCGTGCTGCGCCTGCCGCACCGCGATTGGAAGTTCGGGGCGCCGTGCAGTTTTCATTACAAACTCGCAGATTATTTTTCTGTAGAGTTGCGAAACGTCGGGGTGCTCGTTACATGGGTCAATTCTTGTTTACCAACATGTTCCCATTTCGCCGTGATGTGTTGGACCAAAACTAACACTTCTATCACCAAAAAATCCCCAAAAATCGCTTCGAGACCCTCTTTTCATTCGAATTTTCCAAATATTCCAATTTTTCTCATCCCCTTTCGTCCATTGCCAATTGGAGATGAAAATGAAGATGAAACTCAAACTTCGCTGTCTCAAAATTGAAATTGAAATGAGAAGAAGTGTCATCCTCCTCCTCCTCCTTCTCCCACTTCTTCCCCTTCCCAAATGAGATGAGGAGCCGTCCGTTGGTTACAAATATGCAAATGACAGACACATAGATATACACACAAGACGGAGAAGACGGACGTCTCCATCGGAATTCGCACAAGTGTGTGTACATGTACACTTTCTAATCCCCTTTTGTCACAACCCGTCAACCAACCAACTCCTTCAGACCGTCAGACGGGCGGTGCGAAATGGGTGCGAAATGGGCTCCAGCTCAATAATTATGAGAGGAAGATAAATTGGCTGCGTATGTCGAATGTTAGGCTGAGTAATTATATTCAATGTAAAAAAACCTACCAATTTTCAGGATTTTTTCACCCAGAAAAACAGTGGTTTTCAACATTGAATACTCAGTCTAACATTCAGATACGCAGCCAATTTATATTCTTCTCATAATTATTGAGCTGAAGCCCATTTTGCACCGCCCGTCCGTCTGAACGAGTTGTTGGCTGGCCGGTTGTGGAAAAGGAGGATCAGAAAGTGTAAATTCCGATGGAGACTTCCGTACGTCCGTTTTCTTCTGTGTGATTGAATATTACACGTTTCACGGCAAGGTAGCTCAAGGGAAGAGAAATTTTACTCAACGTAAAAGTTAGGCCACTCACGTAAATTTACATTTTTACACGTGAGTGGCCTAACTTAAAATTTCTCTTCCCTTGGGCTACCTTGCCGTGAAACGTGTAATACTCAGCCTAGCATTCACATACGCAGTCAATTGGCTTCCAGATAATGCCCAAGTCGACGTTCTCGAATTGGCTGAGTATTCAATGTAAAAAACCACTGTTTTTCTGGATTTTTTAACACCAAAAAACCCGTTATTTTCTACATTGAATACTCAGCCCACCATTCCGCACATACGCAACCAATTTTTTCCATTCTCTCCCATAATGACTCCCCTCTTCGAAAATGACTTTACATGCGTTTGACGGCCCGAGTCCCTCTTGGCTATTCATGCATATGTGCATATAGGAAATGTCCATATATGTATAAAAGCCATTGTGTGTTGCTCAAAAGTTTCCGCTCATTTCGCAACAATTTGCAGTCATATAAATAAATGCTTTTTTGGCAAATTGCCAAGAGAAAAACGGGAAAATTTCGCAATGGAAAATGCCGAAAATTATGAGAAAATGCGTAAATTTTCTTTCGGAATTTTCTGATTTTTTTTAATTTTCAAAAAATTAAAAATAATTTCTTCCCATTTTTTAAGTCGATTTTCGCCAATTTTGATCAGGAAAAATCGCCAAAAATTCCAAAAATTCCCAAAAAATTGTTTTTCAATTCCAAATCGTTGTGAGACCCAAACCCGCCTTAGCATCCCCCGCAGATGCATAATAGGTGTCAAAAGGTGTTATAATGACACGTAATTAGAGGAGGGGAAAACGAAGAAAGGCGGCAGGAAGCGGGGGCGACGGATCGCTTCGTCATATGTATATGGGAATTGGATATACGGAAAAGGAGAGGAGAAATGATGACTGTACTTGCTTGGACTATACAATTCGTGGGAGACTACAGGAAATTGACACGTCATCAGAGAAAATAGAGAACTGGGTCTCACGACGAAATCCAAAGACCAGAAAATTCGAGAAAAAAATTGGGAAAAATTCCGGAGAATTTTTGTTGAATTTGAGACGAATGTTTTTAGATTTGCAGAGAATTTCGACAAGAAAAAAATATGAAAAATTTTAAAAAAAATTATTTTCAGATTTTCCCTGGTTACAGCAATCAACGACACGACACGCCCATTTTTGTGCAAAGCTTTTTTGAAATTTTTAAAATAATTTTTTATTGATTTAAAAAATGAAAAGAATTTTTTTTTTCAATTTTTAATTTTTTTTTGAAAATATTTTGGAATCGATTAATTTCATATTTTTTTTTCTTTTTCTAGTTTGACCAGCCTGGCTCCGGCGGCTATCGCCGCCGTTTCCAGCTGGGTTACAGTTTTCCTAGACAATTTCTAATAAGTGTTATTTATTACGTCCGGACATGTCAACGTGAAACCCACGTGAAATTTCCGGCTACCCCTAGTGTCTCTTTTCTGGATATTTTCGGTTTCCGCGTGAATACCATTCCCTTTTTCCCATTCCGTTGAAATGAACACGATGGCCCACGGTCTCCCAAACTTCCAAATGGCCGAAGTTATCAATAGCGCGCGCTTGCACACCTATTTCGAAAACTCGGCCACCAAGTGAAACAAATTAATTTTTCAACGGGGACGTTTCTTTCCGACCGTTTTTCTTCGGAACAAAATCATTTTTCGAAAAAACTTGAG